>JAJJMB010012966.1:203695-229037 GCA_023531105.1 Papaver atlanticum
TGTCTTGTATACTTCTATGAGATCTAAGCAATTGAACAACTCTCTAACTAGTTCATTTGAGTCACTTGAACCAGTTATGGTGAAGATGAATAAGGTTGATATGAAAGTGCTCATATGGCTAACCAGTGGTTAACTATTGTTGAACCAACTAGGTGTACACATTTAGGTACGGTTACCCAAACCTACATGAACGTGCATTTCATTTGTGTATGACAAGATAAGTTCGATCTAACAGTTGAAATATATTAGCTTGAATCTAATCAGGTTTTCATCTAACGGTGAATATTGAATGCTTTGTTACCAAGGTAATTTAGATTGCAAACCCTGATTTGGAGACTATATAAAGGAGAACTCTAGCAACTGGGAAACCTAATCCACACACCTCTTGTGTGATACTAGTTGTATAAGCTAGAGTCGATTCTTCTTTAACCTTAGGTTTCTCTCGAGACCCTGTAGGTTAATGACTTTAAGACTTCATTGGGATTGTTAAGCCAAACCCAACTATTTTCTCTGTAGTTGCGTGATCTGATATTGCTGTTTCTATCGTATTTGAGTACAATCGTAAGATTGTCTTGAGATTAATTTCTCCGATAGGCAAGATAGAAAAGTAGTCACAAACATCTCCATCTCATCGTTTGTGATTCCGTAATATCTTGTTTCGCTAGTCGATTAAGATTATTGTGAGGTGATTGATAATTCTAGGCTGTTCTTCGGTAATATAAGTCCGGGTTATCGATTGGTTCCTATTCACCTTGATTTATCAAAAGACGGAATAAAACTTGTAGGTATTTCTGTAGGAGACAGATTTATCTATTCCTGTAGACTTTTCTGTGTGAGACAGATTTGTTTATTAAAGTCTTCGACTTTGGGTCGTAGCAACTCTTAGTTGTGGGTGAGTCAGCTAAGGGAATCAAGTGCGTAGTATCCTGCTGGGATCAGAGACATAAGGAACGTAACTGTACCTTGGATCAGTGTTAGATTGATTGGGGTTCAACTACAGCCCAGACCGAAGTTAGTTTGTAGTAGGCTAGTGTCTGTAGTGGCTTAATACAGTGTGTGTTCAATCTGGACTAGGTCCCGGGGTTTTTATGCATTTGCGGTTTCCCCGTTAACAAAACTTCTTGTGTCAGCGTTATTTCTTTTTCGCATTATATTTTGTTATATAATTGAAATATCACAGGTTGTATGTTGTATCGATTAATTGGTAAATCCAACCTTTTGTTGTTGATTGGAATTGATTGATCCTTGAACATTGGTCTTGGATACCGTTAAAGTTGTTTCTCTTGTATTCAATCAAGCTCGCAGATTTTTATTTGTTTGAGTGAGGATTGAATCGAGAAAGTGAGATATAACTCTTTGATATACTTTTTATTAAGATTGAGTCTGACTGTCTAGTTGATTCTCTTAAAAGTATATTGGAGTTAGTCCATACAGATTGCTAAGAGAAATATTGGGTGAGGTTGTTGTACCCCACTTTTTCAATTGGTATTAGAGTAGGCAAACACGTGTAAAGACCTCATAAGTCTGTGTTTATAGCCATCTTACTCTATGGACAGTAAAGTCTCTATAAACGCTTCACCGGGATTGAATTCTGATCTTAGAGAAAGTTCTGTAAAACTTGTTATTCTCCAGAAAAAGTTGGATGAACAAATCCAGATCAACTCTGATCTTGTTGCAGAAATTGCAATGCCTAAGGATTTGAAATCTTTCAAAATTTCTTCAATGGATTTGAATAACTCCTTTTATTCTTCTCTGAAGAATGGTCGCAAGCCAGATGATAAACGAGGTTTAGGCTTTGTGGAACCTGACATGACTCAGAACTACTCAGACAAGATTAAAGATGTTGGTCCATGTATGTTCTATGACTCCTACTGTCACTTTCAACATACATGTATATCTTTTCGGAAAAGTGTAAAGGTTGCTAGTAATCTTCATAAGAAAGCCGAACAACTGTTTACTTCTCTTATAGGATGTACAAAACTAACAAGAAATCCTAAACAGGATAGTAGTGTTAGTATGGGAGCTTTTGCTCTAAAATCAACATCGCCCTTTCAATGGTTTCTTGACCGTGCCGACACATGACTGGTGATCTCTCATGGTTTGTAACTTCAAGCGACTTTGAAGGAAGTCCTGTAACATTCGGAGAATGGAGTTTCTGCTACATAAGTAAGAAGGGGACGATCAAACTTCCCGGCGTTCCTGAAATCCATGATGTAGTATACGTTAAAGGTATGACTGCAAACCTTCTTTCTATTAGTAAAATTTGTGACAAAGGCCATAGAGTTATCTTCAATGCGAATGGATGTGACATTGTAGACAAAACTGGGAAAGTAATTTTTCAGGCAACTTGTGGTAAAAATAACTATTATCTTCTTGATACTCAGTTTAGTAACTGTTGCAATTTGTCTAAGGTGGAATCTACACATCTTTGGCATGAGCGTTTTGGTCACATCAGTTATCGTCTTCTAACTAAGATCATTAACAAAGAACTTGTTAGAGGGGTTCCCAAAATCAATGCAAAGATTGATGGTGTATGTGGTGCCTGTCAAAAGGGTAAACAAACGAAAGTTCACCATAAATCATCTCGAGATATTCTCACTAAAGCTCCACTTGATTTAATTCATATGGATCTCTTCGGACCTATCTAACAACCTACGGTTGCAGGTAAGAAGTATGCTTTAGTTATGGCAGATGATTACACCAGATTCACTTGGGTAGCATTTCTAGCTCATGAGAATGAAACCCTTGATGAATTCAAGATTATTGTTAATAGAATCCAGAATAAACAAGGTCGCAAACTAAAGAAAATTAGAAGCGACCTTGGAACTGAATTCAAGGACATTAAGGAGTTTGAATTTTGTGACAAACTGGGGATTATTCAACAATACTCACCACCCATTACTCCTCAAGATAATGGAGTTGTAGAAAGAAAGAATAGGAACATTCAGGAAATGTCCAGGGTAATGCTCCATAACAAAAACTTACCTTTAAGGTTTTGGGGAGAAGTTGTTTTCATAGCATGTTATTTGATCAACCGTGTCTATCTACGGTCTAAAACCCTAAACACTCCTTATGAGTTATGGTTCGGTAGGAAACCTAACTTACACTATCTCAGAGTGTTCGTAAGTAAGTGCTACATTCTAAAAGATAGAGATCAGAGAGGGAAATTTGATACTAAAAGTGATGAAGGTATCTTTCTTGGCCATGCTTCTGATAGTCGTGGTTTTCGAGTTTTTAATCTCAGAACCCAAGTTATGATGGAATCTGCTAATGTTATCATTGATGATATTAGTAATTTTCATCATGATAATCCTCCTGCTGAATTGCCTCCAACTGAGACAATTGAGAAAGTCAAGGACATCCCAAAATCAGTTGAAGTCGTTCCAACAGTTACTGATCCTGATATTTCTAGTGACGAGGAGAAGAGCACTGATCAAGCTACTCCTGTTGAACAAGAACGTGTGCCTCCACGACACCTCTGGGTTCAAAGGAATCATGATCCCAACAGTATTATTGGAGGAAGAGATTCTACTACTAAGATGAGAGGACAACTTCAAAATATTTGCAATTTTGGTTGTTATCTTTCACAAGTAGAACCGAGAAATATTGACGAAGCTCTTAGCGATCCCTTTTGGGTGAATGAAATGCATGAAGAGTTAAATCAATTTCAAAGACAAGATGTATGGAAACTAGTACCTTGTCCCTCCAATATCATTATTGTTGGTACCAAATGGATATTCAAGAATAAGTCTGACGAATTTTGTACGATTGTAAGAAATAAAGCCAGACTTGTCGCTCAAATATTCACAGATTGAGGGTATCGACTTTGATGAAACCTTTGCTCCTATGGCACGTCTTGAGTCCATTCGGTTGTTATTAGCTCATGCTTGTTTTCTTAAGGTTAAGTTGTTTCAAATGGACATAAAATCTGCATTCCTAAAAAGAAATTTAAAGGAAGAAGTCTATGTCGCTCAACCTAAGGGTTTTGAAAATCCTGATTTCCCAGATCATGTCCTTAAACTTAAAAAGGCATTATAGGGGTTAAAACAAGCACCTCGTGCCTGGTTCGAAAAACTAACTACTTCTCTTCTTAGGAAAGGTTTTTCGAGAGGTGGAGCTGATAAAACCTTGTTTACCAAATGGAGTGGGAAAGATGTTGTCATTGCTCAAGTCTATGTAGATGATATCATCTATGGTTCAACTTCTGAGAAACTTGCAAAAGATTTTCAAGTCTCTCGTGGCAAAGAATTTGAAATGTGCAATGTTGGTGAATTAAAGTTCTTTTTAGGATTACAAATTCAGCAACATAAGGATGGAGTTTACTTATCTCAAGAAAAATATGCTAAGGATCTCGTCTCAAGGTTCGGTCTGGATAAGTCAACTCCAAAACTGACACATATGCCCACCACTGGTAAACTACATAGAGATGAGAAAGGAGTAAAAGTGGATCAAAAACTTTATGGATCTATCATTGGTAGCCTTTTATATCTTACAGCTACTAGACCTGATATTGCTTTTAGTGTTGGTTGTTGTGCTAGGTTTCAGGAAAATCCAAAGGAATCTCATCTTGCAGCTGCAAAAAGGATCATACGATATGTCAATCACACGGTCGGGTATGGCCTATCTTACACTTTTTATACTAACAATGATCTTTCTGCCTATTCAGATGCTGATTGGGCAGGATGTGTGGAAGACATAAAAAGTATATCAGGGGGTTTCTACTATGTGGGAATTAATCTTGTGGCTTGGCATAGTAAGAAACAAAATTCACAATCCCTGTCTACATGTGAGGCAGAATACATTGTTGCAGGCTCATGTTGTACTCAACTTCTCTTGATGAAACAAATGCTTGCTGATTATGGAATTGATACTGGAGTAATGAATATCTTTTGTGACAACTCTAGTGCGATTCGAATCACTGAGAATCCCGTTGAGCACTCAAGAACTAAGCACATTGATATAAGGTACCATTTTATTCGAGATCTGTATGAAAATGGTATCATAAGTATGGAATTTTTGCCTTCCGAACAACAATTGGCTAATATTCTCACCAAACTATTAGATACTGCTACATTTCAACACTTATGGCAGTCTATTGGTGTTGTTTTTGTTCATTAGTCGTTCCTTAACTCTTGCCCCTGCACTTATCTCGATCTGTTGGGCAATTGAGTTTGGAATTCCAGTAAGTGTTATTTCAATTCTGCATTTTTTTTTTCAGTAGTTGAATTTCTGTTGAGTATCTTAGTGTTGTTTTTCAAAGAAATCCTTCTTTTCTTGTGAAAGTAAGGTCGCTCTTGTTGTTCTTTCGGGAATGACATTTTACAGGGGAGAGTTCTTAATTGAACTTGTGCTTAATTGCCAAATATTTGTGGGGAGTGCGGTTGTGGAATATTATAGGGGTTATCTTGTATCTTTATAAACTCCTTGATGAATGCATTTAGTTTCGGCTATATGATCGCATCTAAAAAGTGATTTGTACTTTCTTTTGGTCATGAAGTGTATCTATGGAAATTTCACTAGGATCCCACTAGTTTTCGTACCTTTGCCAATTTTATTGACAAAAAGGGGGAGAATTAATGTGTAGTTCACACTACAAATACATATGGTTTACGGATCATTATGTAAGGGGGAGTGGTTTCCATGTGAGATGGAGTATTGACTAAGGGGGAGTGATACATATCACCATAGTATTGTTGTCGAAGTTGTGATACAATTGAACTTTGATGCTGTGTAATAATACTATGACACTGTGTAACTGATAGGTGTCTAAAACACCTTGATATTTATCCATTGTTTATGCTTTCTTTGCCAAGTTTTCTTGTAAATTATGTATCTTATGTTTAATTTTGAGTTTTAGGTACTTTGGAGCAAAAGAAGAAGAAACGTCGCTAAAGTGTCATTTCATGTGCAACTGCTGTTGGAGGAAAATTATTTCTCATTATTTGCTTTAATTTCTTCATCTCTATCTGAAAAGCATGTCTGCTTTAGTGATGCAAGTTATGTCTAAAAAGCATGGCAGCTTTAGTGTTGTAGAAAAATTGAAGGAAAAAAGTAAATCTGAGAGGTAATAGACGGCTGGTTGTGGAAGAACTCGAAAAGTGGCATTTGCACCTCCGGAGAAAAGTACTAAGGGCACCCCCGAAATGTGTTAAAAACGCCCCAGGAGAAGTGTTGAAAAACACCCAATATATTACTAAGGGGAACCCAAATTACTAAGGGGCACCTTATTTACTATCGCCACCCTAACGGACTGGATAAGGGGCACCTTTCTTCGGCCTTTTGAATATGAAATTTGGCGGGAAAAAGGTTTTAATGGAAACATAATTATGGTTTGAGAATTAAAGGGGTTGTGATGAGACTAAAAGGCTGAAATTCAATGGGTTTGCTCTAACTGACTAAACATTAATTGTAATGGTCTTCGTTTCAGTTAGAATTGGCTAGATTGTCGAGATAAAGTAAAATAGGGAAAATGTTGCCGGAAAGTTCTTAATTCAATCTGGAGGAATTTCAGTGAGATTCAATTACTGGATTTGTTTGCAATGGGCCTGTTAAGAGTAAACAGGGAGGATATGGGTGATTTGTTCGACCCAGTTGGGATGGATAAACTTATTGATGCAAAACAGGGGAGAAGGTTTGTTCTCGGGTTTGTTAGAGAATTGGAGGAAACCGGGTGAGACTCATTCATGGTTTTGGACTTGTACGTGTCTGTTACAGCTAAACAGGATTGGTAGCTGATATGAAATCGATTAAAAAGGAAGATATAGGAGATATACATAAAACATAGGTATATGAGTTATCACGGGATAATTTGGAAGCTTAATATGGGAGTTACGTAAGGATTTGGAGAAGGATATCTTCTCTAAAAGATTTATTTTATCTTTTGAAGACGCGTACAAATAAAAAGAAGCAGCCGAAGGTATATTTTCCGTGAAAAAAAAAAGAAAAGAAAAAAGAAGATTTTCCGGAGAGATTTCTTGCCCTAGAGGTGATTGTTTAGTATAAAAAGGGTCCTTGGGAGTCACAGAAGGCATACGGATAGACTAGGCGAGAATAGATAATGCAGAATCAAAAAATCACAAGTTTCAGAAAGTTACCTGCTACTGCAAAACTCAAGAACACGAAGAACATAGCTTGTCAGAAACAGTTGTAGAAGCAGTCTTATATTCAACCGCAGAAGAACAATATCGTACACTGTTTTAGCTGCAGTAGCTCTTCCGCAACTGAACTATTGCAACACTTTTGTGGTTGAATATATTTAGCGACTAAAAATCGTTGTAAGCAGAATTTCATTATTTTTAATAAAATGATTAATCAAGTATTATCCAATCTTCGATTCATGAGTAGCTAGATTTCTTTTCTAGGGTGTTTATCTATCGATCTTTTATAACTGAAGGAAAATTAGGCCTGAGAATAGTGACGAGAGTCATAAAAAGAGCTTGTAACGTTATATCTTTAAAAGCATGAGATTGGGTTCGAAACTGTTTTGAGTAAAGTAGGAGTATTTGTCAAAGAAATTGTTATTGAGTTTACAATCATTGGAAGTAGTGGAATCCAAAACCCTAGATTCCTTGGTAAACAAAAAAAATAATCAAAGTTTATTAGTTTGTCTAGCTTTTCTTTATTTGTCTTGAACCAAACCTCTAAAAAGTCTGACTATCGAATCCCTTTCTTACCACACTTTAAAACTACATCAGTAACAATGATTGAGAGCTATTGTTTTCTCATTGTTATGGCTACGGATCTTTAACAACGGTGATGCTGATTTGAATATCTTTGGAATCATAGGAGTACTTGGAAGTGACGAATATTTCGAGTAATGTTGAAGAACCAAGGAGATCAAGCATGTGGATGAGAAACTGCAAAGTTTATTTATTTTGTATTCCATATGTATTGATAGTTTTGTCACTAAAATTGACAAAGGGGGAGATTGTTAGAGCACTGCTCGGTCGAACTCGCAAGTGTTTATATCTCAAGCTTGTTTGTCAAGTTTAGTTGCCAAAACTATAAGTCTTGATTTCTAGTCTACTTATAGCTAAGTCTCGGACTAGGATAATAAGTGTAGTTGATCTCTAGACTCCACGGCGTTCATCATACAAAGACGAAGAACTACTCAAGGAACAGGTGGAAATTCATTGACAAAAAGGTATGTGGAGACTTGAAATACAGTCCAGGCCGAAGTTAGTTTGTAGTAGGCTAGTGTCTGTAGCGGCTTAATACCGTGTGTGTTCAATCTGGACTAGGTCCCGGGGGTTTTCTGCATTTGCGGTTTCCTCGTTAACAAAACTTCTGGTGTCTGTGTTATTTCTTTTCCGCATTATATTTTGTTATATAATTGAAATATCATAGGTTGTGCGTTGTATCGATTAATTGGTAAATCCAACCTTTGGTTGTTGATTGGAATTGATTGATCGTTGAACATTGGTCTTTGGTACCGTTCAAGTTGTTTCTCTTGTATTCAATCAGGCTTGCAGATTTCTATTTGTTTGAGTGAGGATTGAATTGATAAAGTGAGATATAACTCTTTGATATACTTTTTATTAAGATTGAGTCTGACTGTCTAGTTGATTCTCTTAAAAGTATATTGGAGTTAGTCCATACAGAATTCTAAAAGAAATATTGGGTGAGGTTGTTGTACCCCCACTTTTTCAGAGAGTTTCGAACAATTGGATTTAAGCATAGTATGCGTACTTACATATATGTAATCCATGTCCGGGAACCATGGTATGCATACCCATATGCGTACTGGTTGGTTTGTGAAGTTCGGGAACCTGGTATGCAAACCGGTACGCGTACTGGCGTAAGGTTCAGGTCCGGGAATTTCCGCTGAGTTTGGATGGTATGCGTACCAGTTCGCGGACTGGTGAAACCAAAACTTTGTTCGGCTACTTAGGTACGCATACCCGTACGCATAACTGTGGATGATGTTCTAAAATCGGTTTGTTCATGAACTAATACATTTATATAATAAGGAATGTAATCTTTTGCAAACCGTGGCTATAATGTTCATGACTTGATTCGAGTGAATCAAAATCGATTTTTCTTCAATTTTGTCTTGTATACTTCTATGAGAATATAAACAATTGAACAAATCTAGAACTAGTTTCATTTGGGTCATTTGAACTAGTTATGGTTAAGATGAATGAGGTTGATATGAAAGTGTTCATATGGCTAACTTCGGTTAACTATTGTTGAGCCAACAAGGTGTACACGTTTAGGTACGGTTACTCATATCTAAATGAAGGTACATTTCATTTGTGTGTAACAAGCTAAGTTCGATCTAACGGTTGAAAGATATTAGCTTGAATCTAATCAGGTTTTCATTTAACGGTTAATATTGAATGCTTTGTTACCAAGGTAACATTGATTGCAAACCCTGATTTGGAGACTATATAAATGAGAACTCTAGCAACTAGGAAACCTAATCCCCACACCTCTTGTGTTATACTAGTTGCGACAAGAGTCGATTCTCCTTTAACCTTAGGTTTTTCACGAAACCCTGTAGGTTAACGACTTAAAGACTTTATTTGGATTGTGAAGCCGGACCAAACTATTTTCTATGTAGTTGCGTGATTTTATCTTGCTTTTTCTATCGTGATTGAGTACTATCTTCTCTAAGATTGGCTCGATATTTAATCACCGATAGGAAAGATAAAAAGTAGTCACAAACATCTTCGTCTCATCGTTTGTGATTCCACAATATCTTGTTTCACTACCATACGATTAAGATTATTGTGAGGTGATTGATATCTCTAGGTTGTTCTTCGGGAATATAAGTCCGGTATATCAATTGGTTCCTGTTCACCTTGATTTATCAAAAGACGGAACAAAACTCATGGGTTTATCTGTGGGAGACAGATTTATCTATACAATAGACTTTTCTGTATGAGACAGATTTGTTTATCAAGTCTTCTACTTTGGGTCGTAAAAACTCTTAGTTGTGGGTGAGATCAGCTAAGGGAATCAAGTGCGTAGAGTCCTGCTGGGATTCATAGACGTAAGGAGCATAACTGTACCTTGATCAATGTGAGATTGATTAGGGATCAACTACATTCCAGTCCGAAATTAACTTGGAGTAGGCTAGTGTCTGTAGCGGCTTAATACAGTGTGGTGTTCAAATATGGACTAGGTCCCGGGGGTTTTCTGTATTTGCGGTTTCCTCGTTAACAAAATTTCTGGTGTCTGTGTTATTTATTTTCCGTATTATATTTGTTTATATAATTGAAATATCACAGGTTGTACGTAAGTTCAATTAAATGTGAATCCAACCTTTTGTTGTTGATTAAATTGATTGACACTTGGATATTGGTTTTTGATACCGTCCAAGTTATTTCTTATATTCAATCGGGCTTGCAAATTCCTATTTGCATGATTGCGGATTGAATTGAGAAATTGAGATTTAACTCTTTGATATACTTTTCTTAAGATTGAGTCTGACTATCTAGTTGATTCTCTTAAAAGTATATTGGAGTTAGTCCATACGATTGCTAAACGAAATATTGGGTGTGGTTGTTAGTCCCCCGCTTTTTCAGGTTATAGCAAATTATTCTTAGGATCTAAGTGTAAAAAGAAGGATATACATTGGTTGTTTCTACAACTTATTGTATTGATTTACGTAGTATAAGTTGCTACACTTTTTTAGTTTCGATATAACAATAATATGACTCTTGTCATGGATTAGTGTTGAACTTTCAAGAAACTAGTTATATTTATCTAGTGGCGAATCCGGACTTTGAACTTGTGTTAGAAAAGTTTTTTTCTTTATAATTGTTTAAGTTTGTTTGACTGGAATTCGATTTCTATATCAATTAGGATTCAATTCAATGACCGGCCCTAGATTTGCAATATTGAGATGTTCATCTAAATTCTATATCTTTAAAATTTAAAAAGGTGAGCAATTCTAAATGAGAACGCTCGATGTCAGGAAATATTGAACACGTATTTAACATGTATTTATTCTTTTGTGAGAAACATTTTTGAATCCAAGTTTAGAATCGATACTGATCTGCTTTCCTTTCCCTGAAAATTGCAGATAACTAGTTTTCTAATCTAGCAAAGTACATGGATTTGCACTAGTTAATATTGGTTGTCATACACTTAGAATTTATCATATATTAGTTGAAAATATATTCTAAGATTTTATTACAACCTGTATGCTAATATAATCCAAAAATGTCAAAAATATCTTATTTTTTATATTGATATTAATGAATTCCGAAAATAGTTTTTTTGTTTTCCAAACAAGCCTTGATCATAACACTATAAATAGTGGAGCTTGTATTCTTACAAACTCATCCAATTTTCACACCTTTTTGTGTGATAGTTGATTATTTAACTAGTAATGAGTAAGTTTGATTTCCCTTTGTTAACATTTTATTTCTGTGTGACAGGTCAATAGAAGAATCAAGTTTTTTGTAGGATGTTACTTTGAAGATTAATTGAAGATTGAAGACTAAAGACTTTGGCATTTGTTTTGATCTTGGTGTGATTTTCCGACTTGATTCTCTAGGGTTTACAAGTTGTTTATTTCGATAAATATAAGTTTTGTAAGATCTACAGGTTGTTTGTGATTTTATCATAAAACGTAAAATTTGTATTCAAGATTGGTCATTTCGATAATCATGTCCTGAAGATCTCTTAACCAAAGAGTTTTTGATTTGGTACATCATTAGATAACAAATCTTAAACGGAAGATACTTGACTTAACTTATCATATACTTTCGAGGTTTGATTGGAAGTTGAGTTGGTTACCAAACAGGTCGATCATTTACCTGTTTGAATTCGATCCAAATGATTTTACCAGTTGAAAGTTTGGTAGCATAAGTTGATAATCACCAAGGAGGTATACAAGAAATATTTCTATAAAAGAACATATGTTCTGCTTGGATATATAGTACTCTAACGTTTATAACGAATGTAAGTTCTACTAGATGTTTTAAAAATTCAGGAATACTACTGAAACTGAGTAGTTAAGGTTTGCTCTATTCAGTCTCAACTAAACGAGGTTGTATCGTAGGCAATAGTGTAGCGGCTTAATTCACTGAGTATGAAATCTGGACTTGATCCCCTGGTTTTTCTACAAGATTGTAATTTTTCTCGTTAACAAAATTTTGGTGTACGCGTCACTCTATTTTCGCATTATAATTGTCTTTATTATAATTCTATTTGAACTTGTACGTTAATTATACTTTGATTGATCCTATAATTTGTTTCTTGTTGAACTTAGATTATAGGATTAATCATACCTTAAGGACACCTTGTCTGTTTGTTCTTTAGGAATCGAGAAGATTACCCAAGGTGTGTCTATTAAAAGCAAAAGATTTGGCGGTGCACTAAGTACCCTTGTATTTTCAACTTGTATGCCAACTACTTAGCCACCTTTCAAAACGATTTTTTCATCTCCGAAATTCTTCGTTCTGTGTCGTTAATCAACTTACCTGATTTCGTTAAAATTTTCTTGTAAACATCACTTTTATTTTGTGTTTTCATTTCGATAAATTTAGATTTTAAGTATTGTTTTACGCAGAACATGAAAAATTGTTACCAGTTTGTGGTTGATTTTTTATCTCTAAAAAGAACTATAAGAAATAGAGGATATGAAGGTTTTAAATAACTATCTCTGGCATAAAAATAAACACATATTTAGATCACTAAGTAATTGAAAAAGCGGGGTATAACAACCACAACCAATATTTCGTTTAGGCAATCTGTATGGACTAACTCCAATATAATTCAAAGAGAATCAACTAGACAGTCAGACTCAATCAAGGAAAATATATCCAAGAGTAATATCTTTGTTTCTCAATGTAATTAGCAAATCAAACAGATAGAAATCCGCGAGCCTGATTATTATGAAAAACAACTTGAACGGTATCGAAGACCAATGTTCAAGTGTCAATCAATTTCAATCAACAACCAAAGGTTGGATTTACCAATTAATTGAACTACACACAACCTATGATATTTCAATTATATAGAAGAAATAATGCGGAAAAGAAATAACACAGACACCATAAGTTTTGTTAACGAGGAAACTGCAAATGCAGAAAAACCCCGGGACCTAGTCCAGATTTGAACACAACACTGTATTAAGCCGCTACAGACTCTAGTCTCCTACAAGTTAACTTCAGACTGGAATGTAGTTGAGCCCTAACCAATCTCACACTGATTAAGGTACAGTCGCGTTCCTTACGCCTCTGAATCCCAGCAGGACTTTACGCACTTGATTCCCTTAGCTGATCTCACCCACAACTAAGAGTTTCTACGACCCAAAGTCGAAAACTTGATAAACAAATCTGTCTCACACAGAAAAGTCTATTGAATAGATAAATCTGTCTCCCACAGAAATACCTACGAGTTTTTGTTCCGTCTTTTGATAAATCAAGGTGAACATGAACCAATTGATACACCGGTCTTATATTCCCGAAGAACATCCTAGTAATATCAATCACTTCACAATAACTTAACTATATGGTTGTAGAACAAGTTATTGCGGAATCACAAAGAATGAGGCGAAGAGATTTGTGATTACTTTTTATATCTTACCTATCATAGATAAATCTCAAGTAAATCTTAGAGAAGACATTACTCAATACGATAGAACAAAGTAAGATCAGAACACGCAACTACAGAGAAAATAGTTGGGTCTGGCTTCAGAATCCCAATGAAGTCTTTAAGTCGTTAACCTATAATGGTTTTAGGAAAAACCTAGGTTAAAGGAGAATCGACTCTAGTCGCAACTAGTATCATACAGGAGGTGTGGGGATTAGGTTTCCCAGTTGCTAGAGTTTTCCCTTATATAGTCTTCAAATAAGGGTTTGATAACTTTGGAAAAAAGCAATCAATATTCTCCATTAGATGAAACCTGATTCAAGATTCAAGCTAATATCTTTCAACCATTAGATGGTCTTTAGATGGTTACACACAAATGAAATATACCTTCATTTAGATATGGGTAACCGTACCTAAACGTGTATATTGAGTTGGCTCAATAACAGTTACCCGAAGTTAGCCATATGAACACTTTTGTCTTAACCTTGTTCATCTTAACACTTCTAGATCAATTGATAATCAAATGAATCTAATTGTGTTACTCATAGAGTTGTTCAATTTTTTATATTCTCATAAAAGTATACAAGACAAAATTGAAGCAAAATCGGATTGATTCAAAAGAATCAGTTCATGAACATTTTGACAACGGTTTGCAAAGATCGCATTCCTTAATATATAAATGTATTTGTTCATGAGTATGAAATCATACTTAACCGATTTAAGAACCTGAACCACTTAAGTTTGAAAATGGGTACGCAAACTTAAGTTCCGGACCTTGGTCACAAGCCGACAGTTTGCAAACGGGTACGCAAACTTTAGCTCCGGACCGAACTCAGTTGAAATCGTTTGCGAACGGGTACGCAAACTTGGTTTCCGGACTTCAACAGCTAAATCATTTTTTGAATGGGTATGCAAACTTTAGTACCCTGACTTAAACAGTTGAATTAGTTTGTGAACGGGTATGCAAACTTAACTTCTGGTCCTAAATTCCAACAAGACAGTTCGTACACAAACTGTAATGTATCCAGACATGGGTTTTAGCTCTTAACTCCCACTTCAATCATTGAAACATTCTTAGAAGACGACAATAGCTGTCTCACACAAACTATTAGCTTATAAGAAATTTTCAAGTGATCGAATGATCAATACGAAACATTCTGAGCGTACATCAAATGACTGTCTTACACAAATCATGTAAGATGTTACCAGGTGATTTTCACATGATCATCTTTTGACTTTCATCAAGAATAATGATGAACATGGTTAAAGCGAAAATCTTTCCAACACATATTTCGAGAAAGATATAAGCGAGTTAAACTCAGTTCGAAATATCAAATGTATATAATGTAAAGTCTATATAGCTGTACGACTTTTGTATCAATAGGAGATAGAAAAGAATAGACTTCTGATCAATGATAGATGAGTGCAAGTCTCCGGATACCTTTTGTTGATGAAGTTCCACAAGCTCCCCTTAGTAGTTCTTCGTCTTCAATCGATAAACGCCATGAAGTCTAAAGTTCAACTACATATTCTATCCTAATCACAGACATAGCTATAAGTAGACTAGAAATCAAGACTTATAGTTTTTACAACCAAATTTGACAAACAAGCTTGAGATAGCAATGGTTGCGAGTTCGACCAAGCAGTGCTCTAAAAATCTCCCCCTTTGTTAATTTTAGTGACAAAACTATCAATACATATGGATTACAAAAAAATAAACTTTTTAGCTTCTCATCCAGTGCTTGATTTCCTTGGTTCTTCAACATTACTTGAATTCTTCGTCACTCCAAGTACTCCAGTGATTCTGAACGGGTTCAACTCAGCATCATAGTTGTTGAAGATTCGTAGCCATAACAATAATTTCACAAGATTATTTTTTTATTGTTATACAGTGTCATAGTATTATTACATAGCATCAAAGTTCAATTGTATCACAACTTTGACAATAATACTATGGTGATATGTATTACTCCCCCTTAGTTAATACTTCATCTCACAGTGAAAACCACTCCCCCTTACATAATGATCCGTAAATCATATGTATATGTAGTGTGAACTACAAAATAATTCTCCCCTTTATGTCAATATAAATTGGCAAAGGTAGGAAAACTAGCGGGAGCATAATGAAATTCTCAAAGAGACACTTCATGACTAAAAGAGAACATATCAACTTTGTTTCTATGATTTCACATAGTCGAAACTTAGTGTCTTCATCAAGGAGTTTACAAAGATACAAGATAACTCCTACAATATTCCACAGCCGCACTCCCCACAAATATTTGGAAATTAAGCACAAGTTCAATTAAGAACTCCCCCCCATAAAATGTCATTCCCGAAAGAACAACAAGAGCGACCTAACTTTTACAAAAAAAAATGGATTTTTTTGGACATTAACAAATCACATGAAACATGAATTTGTATCCAGAAAACTCAATTAAATTAACCACAAAGAAACCTCATTGATTAATTTAATCGGAAATGCTCAACATAAGAAAACTTACGGAGCCACACAGTACTTTCACATAGAAGTTGATCAGGGAAGGATCAATACTGTGGAATATTCAAAGATTCATTCTATTTTTCATTAAAATTCTCATAAGGATACCATAGACTTTATCTTTGACATATGAATCAAAAGTTTATTCTATGTTCCATCAATATTTGCATAATGACATAATAGACTTAACTTTTGACATATATGGGATAATCATAGTTCACGGACGTAAACACACATATCCTATAACATTATTTTCAATATATAAAACCAATAAAGATTAATACTGCAAAATCATCTTCCAAATAACTTAGAATTTAAATAAATAAATCTAAAACATTGCAAGATGAAAATCGTTGGCAATAGCTATGTGTAATCACAACATGTGCTATTCCAAACCCTAGTTATCCTTCTTAAAACACAATAATAAATTCTCATTAGAAGTTTCCTAGACATAATAAAAATCAACAAGCTAAAAAAAACAAAAGACTCCTAAACCAGCAAAACCGATCATAAACTGAAATCACGGAACTCTTTCGGAACCTTCACGAGTCTTGAGAATTTTGAGCTTGTGATTGACAGCATCCACTGCTTCTTCGAAGATGATATCCTCATTGAGAAGATCATTGAGAAGAACAAGGTCAGAGTTAACCTTTTTCAACTCAGTTCTTAACACATCAAGACCATTCATAGTATCAACGAGTTGCAGTTTTGCTTCCTCAAAATGTTTAAGAAAATCATGAACCACTTCAGCAGAAACCATATCCTCGATCTCTATATATTGATGAGTATATGCATAGTAGCATGAGACATCATCATAATCTTCAGGATTTTGATATTTGATATCATCAACATCTACTAGAGTTCTTTTGTTCTTCCCTTTGGATCCGAAACCAATACCCTTATCAAGAAAACCTTTCGCAAAATCACAAGTGCGAGAAGGTGGTGACATTCTTGACAAAAAGAAAACAACCTAGAGTATGCGTACATGACTCAATAGGATTGCTATTAAGGAATATCTTTGAACAATAAAAGATAAGCGTTACTGCACATGTTCAAAGTATGTCGACATCTTTACTTTGTAAGTCCTTTTTCATACTTACAATCTTGGAACCGATTTGCCACACTTCAAAAACAAGTTTAGAATTGGTTCTTCTGACTTCCAAGAACTATGTGATTGATTATCCTATCAAATCACCAAACATGGGTTTAACGGTTCTACCAAAACAAGTTTCGGTTCTACCTCCATGTGGGAACTAGAATTAGTCACACTAGTTACCAAAACTTGGTTGACTAGGTACTAGGATCGGTTCCCACACATATATATATATATATATATATGGTATCTAACTTGTATTTGGTGCACATGTCCATAGGATCGGTTCCCAATAACTAAAAACGTGTTGCACATGTTCATAGGATCGGTTCCCAATAACTAGAAACTTGTTGCACCTCTTAAAAGGATCGATTCCCCTTTTGTGATCGGTTGCACCTCTTACTAGGATCGGTTCCCCAATGACCAGAGTTGGTCATACCAATTACAACAAATCGATCATACCATCTCAGGTGATTACTTAAGATCGGTTTCACTAATAAAAGTCATACCAATATAAAAGTCAGGCCTTGTGAATAGTTTTACCAAGAACATAAGCAAGTCATGAGCGGTTATACTAAACACACATATTGGTAATTCAAAAGATTTGCAATGAATAACAATACCAATAAGCCTAGCGATTTCCCTTTCGATTCATAAAACAAGTTTATAAATTGTACTTCCTTTAAATGAATGTAAAACATTGTTTCCTAGGATGAAATATTCACCTCATACCCATACATAATCACAATAGCATTCATACGATTATGTCGATGTCTTATATACGAAGTTCAAAAGATAAGTGTTATACTTCGTATTGTATTCCTTAATACTACGTCTAACTAGAGTATAATCATTCATAGATTCGCAGTTATGTTTTTAATATGCACGACTTGAAAGATACGTTAGGGAATGAAACAGTTCAAGTCAAATATTACTAACCTCAAGTGGAAGGATGATGTCGTCGTTGTAGCTCCACACTTCTTCACATTCTTCAAGTCTTCACGTAATACTTGTAACGTCTCGTATCCTAATACTTTCAAGCTAACCTATACGAATTTGACTCTAGCATATATAATCAAGCGACTCTTTAAATGAGTTTTGGTTCACTAAAATATGACAACCAAACTTGGCATACCAACGCTTGGTGGGTTCAACTGAGCTATGCTCTAACAATCTCCCCCTTTGTCAATTTTAGTGACAAAACTCTTACATCATATGGATAAACAAATTACAAGAATTCATTACACATACGCTTGATTCCCAAATTCAACAGTACAATAAGCTGTATACATTCACTCCATAAATGTCGTTGTTGACATTATAATAACAAATCTAATACTCCCCCTAGTGGTAAGATAGGTAGATTTTCAATCCGCACGTTTTTGTTATTCCCTTATGAATATGATATGCTACTCCCCCTTAGTCTATGCTTTACTCTTCGTTAGATAAAACGTTTAAGCACCATTGTCCTTTCCTTAGTGATACAAATCAATGCCATCAATATTAATATCACTTGTTTACTCCATATATTTCTCCCCCTTTTTGTCACAAAATGACAAAGGTACGATCAAATAAAGGACAAACCGAAAGGATCTTACAAATCTCAAAAGAGACTTGCAGCCTATAAGAGTTAAGCACGATGGTTCCACACACCATTTTTGATAACCAATATCAAAACCGAAACTACAAAGTAATTTTGTTTTGATATGTTACCAAGGAAATAATTGCCTGAAGCAATTTTCCCTAATAGTTTAGCAAACCAAAAATCGACTAAGCACCTTAGTTCCTTTGCTAAACCGATTGCACAAATACAATCGCTTGTTCGATAAGACCAAAATAAAGATCAGAATCAACTCTATTTTTCTCATCTGGTTCTAATTATCCATATAACTTAGACCTTTCACTTTTAAAAAAGACAAGTACTAGGTTAGTTAACTAGCATTTCTTGTTAAGGCATTCGATTAGACTTGAATAACCGAAACCTTCACTTTGATAAGTCTAACTAAGATCAGAATTAACTTAGTTTCTCTTATCCGGAATCGAATTGGACTAAACAATTCATCCCGAAAACCTTTTCTTTTGTTAAGCCATAAACAATTCATACAAACCAAATAAATCAACTTGCATAATTATTTACCTCAACCGGAAGCAATTGAAACAACATAGACATTAAAACACCGAAATTTTGTAAGCCTCAACGATTGATATCAAACAACAAAGCAAGATAACAATAGTTTTTGGTAACCAAAAACAATTGAATCACACACACATCCATACACAAACAATGGAATAAAATATCAATTGTACCGAAATTTTGTTAAGCAAAAGCAATAAATATATGCAATAAAATCAAGCTTTTCTTAAACAGGAAAACGATTAACTAACAAAGTCGTTACCTCAAATTTCGCATCCTCTTCTCCATTAATGTTTGCATCTTCCCAGGGACAACCGGTTTTAACTTATGCAATGCAAAAGTTGAAACCCCGAAACACATATGCTTTTATGCTAAACCAAACGGTTCAACATATTGTGACTTTTTCACATATTGTTTCAATCAGAACCCCTCATGATCCTTTGATAAAGCCTACCAACATGGGCTAGAACTTAATCCTTCTAAATCAAAAAGTCACCCAAACCATAAGGGTTCACACATATGAGATCAAATATTAAGGTAATGAAACTGAAATCAAACATCCCATAACATACATAGCAAAAATATATAGCATTCAAGCACCGGCTATGTAATCGAAAAATTATCACAAGAAAAATTATAAACTAATAATTTTATTCATATATAATAGTTTTATTCATAATAGACTTTATTGAAATAATCAAAAGCTAATGTCTATTTTATTTTCTTGATGAAATAATTACAGGGAGGAACATTCCTTGAAATCAAGTAATTTTTGATGCTCTTCTTCTATTTTCGATTTTTGGTTCCAAAACTATGATTCAATCTTCTGAATTCCTTTAAGAGTTTCTGAATCTTTTCGAGCAGCAAAGCCCAGTTGTTTCTGAAAACAGTCAAGTTGTTTACCAAGAGTTTCAAGATGAACTAGAAGAGACTTGTTGTTAGAATTTGGTGAAATCCTTTCAACCGTTTTATTACTGGATTGACCTCCAATCATTTGAGATATTGTCCTCTTAGAGATAGTCGTAATGCTTCTTATATCATCAAAATTATCTCCCGCAATGAATTCACAAATCTCTGTGATTATACATGGAAAACCGAGATGTCTCTTTATTCCTTGGGAGGAAATAGAATATGAGATTTTGATCATTTGGCTAACAATAATTCCGCAGAGATCAATTTGAGAATCTCCTTTCGACAGGAAATAGACGAATTCTGCAAAATCCTTATCCCAAACTGACTTATCTCTTGTACTTGCAAATAGGGTAGCTAAAGAAAGTTTACCGAATACCCTTAGGTGGAAGGGTATATCTTTTGTTGGTAGTCTACCATTTTCCCACTCTGTTGATCTTCCAATGAGGTGTGTTGAAATGGTACCGTGTTCAATTTCAACTCCAGTAATCAAGTGATTACATTCCACGTTGTAATTAATGGCATTAGATATTGTTTTACGATCAACATAGTAGAGTCCTCGACCAACAAGAGTAACAAAAGTAAGATTTTTATGATCAACATTATGAATATTTACATTAAAAAACTCGTACCATATCAGGTGAAATTTTTTCAAAATCAAAAAGCTTTCTCCAGTTCCGATCTTGAACAAACTTCACATAATACTTATCCTGGACATCTGGATCGAATTTATTTTCAGTGGTAAACTCCATTCCCTTGAGTGTTTCATATTTCCTAAAACATGAGATGTCAACAAAACGAGTGAATTCATGCTTGTCATCAATACTGTTAGGAAATCTGATCCTATCAATGTCATCCCATCTGATCCGATCATTAGAGGATGTGCCACTAGATTTCCCCTTCCTCATACTTGCGAAACTATGATAAACCTTAGTTACGGTTTTGATCAGTCTTCCCCAATATGTTTGTACACATAGCAAGAGATTTTCTTTTATAGGAAGAATAGATATCAAAGACCGGAAATAACTAGTTTTAGGAAATTCTTCCAAAATCAGAAACCAAGGCTTGTGGGGAAACAATTCCGATTTTATATCTAGGTCTTTCTTTTGGAAAATCGGTTTTTCATGGTCTGGATCTTTATTACAGATTGATTCCATATTTTTGTCCAAAAATCTGTTTACTCTTTTATTATCAGAATTTGATAACATCATTTGAAATTCAATCAAGAATTTTCTACTAGAGGATGCAGAAATAAATTTGAACAAAATATGATATTTGTTAAAAATACCATTAGAATCATAATCCCTGTAATAATTCTAAAGATCACTTGCTTCATTAAAATAGTTGTGAGGTGTATGCAGCAATCCATTGTTAATAGAATTATTAACTGAAAACTCATTCCTTTTAGGAATACACATTTTCCAAAATCGCATCCGAGATAGCGATACATTGACAGTCTTTGCTCTGAAAATGTACATATATATACTTTGGTAGTTCATCCAAAATATATTTAAGATTCCATATTTTTCAAGAACACAATAGCCATGGTTCATATAGTAATGAATTTTTTTGAGAGGAATCTTATGCATTTTCAAGATACATCCTGTCTCATATATAATTGTATCATTGTCACAGTTAGTAACAAACACAATGATATACAACTCTATCGGATCCAAAGAATTATGTAAGTCACCCAAGATATACATAGACATAATTTCAATTCCTAAGACATTTAGGAATAAGAGTATTACATACTTCATTCGTGTCTTCCACCACGATTTTTTGAAGTAGTCAAATCCTGTCGTTACGTTAACTGAATCATTCATAAGATTAATTTTCTTATAGGTTGGATCGCACCAAACACAGATTGTTAGATCTTTTCGTGTTTTCCTGCTCTGATACCAATTGAAAAGACGAGGGTACCCAAATATACCTCAATCTAAAACTTTTCCACCTATAAGTCTTTTCTCCGAAAGTGATTGTCTATGGACCGAGTCGAGACAATACAACTAATCGGTTCACACATCGTGTGATCGTCTATGGATACGAGATCGAGACAATACAACAACGAAGTATGTTTACTTGATAAAAGGTTCGGACTTAACCAAACACAATAGGATTGCTATCAAGTAAATAGGAATTAACGTTTGTGTAATTTACTTTAAATTATAATAACTACAATTATAATTGCGGAAAATAAAAGTAAATGACATGGCAAGATTTTGTTAACGAGGAAACCGCAAATGTAGAAAAACCCCGGGACCTTGTCCAGAATTGAATACTCTCAGGATTAAGCCGCTATACAAAATCTAAACCAACTTCGTATAGTTCAGACCAAGCAACTAAACCTATAGTTCACCTAGTTACGTCTGTATCCCCGCGCCTCCAACTTGCAATAAGTCACGCACTTGGAACAATTCCTTTTGTTCGTATTCCAAACAGTAAAGGAACAACAAATCTGTTCGGTAACAACTCTTTTAAATTAACGTGATATGAGTTCGACAAAAGGCTCTTCCGTTTATCCACATAAACTCCTTTGTCAGGTCTTTAGATTTATCCAATAACAACTACCAAAGTAATTGTCAAGATTTTGCAATCAATACTTTTAGTCACAAAGAATTGTATTGATGCCGATCTACTCAACTAATCAATCCAATCTATCACAAAGATAAACTGATTATAGTTGGATCCTCTTTACCCGAAACAAGTATTGTGCACACCAAAGATTATGAACCCAAATAAGAAATCTTCTTCGTCTTCAAATCTTCTTAGATCTTCAATAAACACCTGCACACAATCAACTTGAATATCTTATTATCAATCACACACATAACAGAGTCTGTTAACAATAGATTATCACAAGACGTCTTTAGATCTACAAACAGTCTAAAGATCCCTGTCGAAACTTCGATCTAGTTTGAGTAAATCTTATATCAGAAGAGAAGATTCTCAAGCATAAACAAACTAGGTGCAATCAAAGTTCAACAACCGTTAGTCAATCAAATCAATCGAAAACTAATAATAAACTGCAATTATCTAGTTTCCCACCAACGGTATTAATAGAGCTTCTCAATCCCAAAGAAGTCTTTAAACCGAGCGGTCGTAAGAGATTTCTCCTGATTAGGTTACTTTCCTCTCCGAATAGGCGGTTCCACCAGTAACAACACAACTAGGTAGTTTTGCTGGCTTTGAGGATTAGTTTGCTCGAAATGCAAACTTGAATATTTATAGACCAAGGAAGTTTGGACACCAAGGAATTTCCAAAAACGAAAATATTCTCAAGATATGCATTATATATTTCCAAATTCGGTTTCCATAATTCCTGGAAATGCTTTGTCCAAATATTGACCGAAATCTCACTAGAAAATCTCCAATTAGATAATGCACATTACTAATTTCTATTTTCCAAATATAAAATTAAAAACCTTAATTAAAAGATTCTCAATTTATTTTCGATCCGGGATTCTCCTTTAGCTATTAAGGAATATCTTTGAACAATAAAAGATAAGCGTTACTGCACATGTTCAAAGTATGTCGACATCTTTACTTTGTAAGTCCTTTTTCATACTTACAATCTTGGAACCGATTTTCCACACTTCCAAAACAAGTTTAGAATTGGTTCATCTGACTTCCAAGAACTATGTGATTGATTATCTTATCAAATCACCAAACATGGGTTTAACGGTTCTACCAAAACAAGTTTTGGTTCTACCTCCATGTGGGTACTATAATTAGTCACGCTAGTTACCAAAACTTGGTTGACTAGGTACTAGGATCGGTTACCACATATATATGGTATCTAACTTGTATTTGGTGCACATGTCCATAGGATCGGTTCCCAATAACTAAAAACGTGTTGCACATGTTCATAGGATCGGTTCCCAATAACTAGAAACTTGCTGCACCTCTTACAAGGATCAATTCCCATTTTGTGATCGGTTGTACCTCTTACTAAGATCGGTTCCCCAATGACTAGAGTTAGTCATACCAATTACAACAAATCGATCATACCATCTCATGTGATTACTTAAGATCGGTTTCACTAATAAAAGTCATACCAATACAAAAGTCAAGCCTTGTGAATAGTTTTACCAAGAACATAAGCAAGTCATGAGCGGTTATACTAAACACACATATTGGTAATTCAAAAGATTTGCAATGAATAACAATACCAATAAGCCTAGCGATTTCCCTTTCGATTCATAAAACAAGTTTATGAATTGTACTTCCTTTAAACGAATGTAAAACATTGTTTCCTAGGATGAAATCTTCACCTCATACCTGATAGACGCATTTATGTGTCTATTTTCATCTCTATTGTGTATAATGTTAGTACCCATTTTTGTACTTATTTTGGTATTTTATCTCTTTGTAGGTGTTTTTTTGAGAAATAAGCTTTTGCGGTGAAATTGGCTCGAAAAGTTGTTGAAGGCACCTGGGAGGACATTTGCTATTCGGACTCTCATTTTGGATAAGGGGTAATCCATTTCCAGGCAGCTGCTAAGCACAGACCGGGATTGGATAGGGGGACACTTTCTTCACGTTTGAAAATGAAATTTTGGAGGGAAATTTTGCCGCAGTGAAGAACAGAGTATAGATTGCGATTTTGGGCTAGCAATGAAGAGATTAAAGATCTGATTTTTCTTGGGCTTGATTCTTAACCCTAAACAGGCTTGGTATGGGTGATTTCCTCCTGCAAATTTGGCTGGATAATCGGTACTCTTTAAAACAAAAACAAAAAAGTTTCTCGGGTAGTTTGTTTTGGTTATTTAGGGAAGGTACGCAAGTGTTAAGGAAAGATAATCCTTTGGGATTCTATATGATCAGTTTAAAAGAGTTTGGAAAGGTAAAAACATCTAGAGTTGCGTCGACAGAGAAGAAAAAAAGAAATATCGTAACTTGAGGAGAAAGAAAATAAAACCAAAGATTTCTCGAATTTTCTTTGCCCTATGATGTATAAAAGAGTTGGTACGAGTCCTAGGGAGGGGATGAACACTTTAGGGGAAGTTTAGAGCACTAGAGAAGCGAAGAAAATCGGGTACATAAACTCTGTTGCTGCTGCTGAAGAAGAAGAAGACGAAGAACATAAGACCCACAGAGTCAGTCACAGAGGAAGACTTATTTTCAGTGACAACGAGTTACGGTCGCTCCTGTCTGCAGT
>JAJJMB010012966.1:229047-265577 GCA_023531105.1 Papaver atlanticum
AGAATTTATCACTTAATTGGTCAATGGTGGAATCCTGAGTCTCGGTAGTTTCTTATTATTGTTGAAACAACTTTATTTAATTTTCGAAAATCCTTCACAAGCCCGAGTTGAACGAACTCTACTTATCACTTTTTACAACAACTTAAAATTCACATCAATACCCATACATAATCACAATAGCATTCATACGATTATGTCGATGTCTTATATACGAAGTTCAAAAGATGAGCGTTATACTTCGTATTGTATTCCTTAATACTATGTCTAACTAGAGTATAATCATTCATAACTTCGCAGTTATGTTTTCAATATGCACGACTTGAAAGATACGTTAGGGAATAAAACAGTTCAAGTCAAATATTACTAACCTCAAGTGGAAGGATGATGTCGTCGTTGTAGCTCCTTACTTCATCAAATGAATATTGTTCATGGTTAATCCTCTTTTTTCTTATAATTTTTGGAGGAAACCCTTTTTGATGTGAAAAAGTGTCATAAAACTTACTATCATCAGAGTATGAGACTAAGTTTGAATCCTTACCAGAAGAAGTTTGGTTGGAGCATTTTAACAGCCTGTTGATAAGATCCTTGTATCCTTCAATTATCAAATTAAGGTTGTCCTTTATATCTCAATTGTTTTTTTCACTTTTTGGTACCTTTCTCACATCTTGAACATTATCCTTCATCTTAGATTGAGAAGGACCTTTCTGAAATCTCCTTGAACGATGTGTATTAATGCTACAATTAGTTCGAACGTTCGATGAGAAGATTGAACTGACTTTCCTGGAAGAATTCACAGGGAGAGTACTAACACCAATAGGTTTAGATATCCTAATGTCGGTTACACCTTTGAGTATTAAATCTAAGGTGTGTTGAAGTCGACCAAAGCAGTTGTCATTCAACGGCAATTTGCTCTTCCATTGAACATGTCCTTTTGAATCACAAAATAGACATACTTTCTGATCACCGGAGTGATTAGAGTGTGTAGTATTAGCAACATCGTTAAAAGATTTCTTCTTTCCGTGAGATGTGGTGTTTCCTTGATCAGTGGATGAACCAAGCACCTCTTTAGTGATAAGAAGGGTTTGTAGTTTAGCTTCTGAAGCTGGTTTCATTGGAGAAACATGATTACAAGTAGTCACGTTTTCTAACAACACAGCAGAGTCAAAAGTAATTGGTATGACATGATCCCCAGAACAACTTTTATCTTGAATAGAGAGATTACTCAAAAGTCGTTCTATTTCACGAGCATCTTCCTTAAGTTTATCCTGGAGTAAGGTTCGGGATGAACAAACTACATCATTTTCCTCACGAAGAACCCTTAATTAGGAATCACGATATTTTACCATACCAACATTGTATTGACCTTGTGTTTCAGCCTATTAATTTCAGCTGCCTGGATTCTAACAAGTTTTAGAATCGCTGCACTCTCGTGGGCTGCTTCCCTTTCTACTTCAGAGTCATACTTGTCAGTAAGGTAATCAGGGTAACACATATTAATACTTGTCTGTTTCGTAGGAACAGAATGTTCTTCTATATGCGAGATCGACAAGTCTTTCTCTTTAATAGATTTCATAGAAACTGACCTTCTGTCTCTGGTGATGCGATTGTAAGAGATATCACTTCTGTCCATAGAATCAGATTGTTACAAATACAGACTTATGAGGTCTTAAACGTGTTTGCCGACTCTGATACCAATTTAAAAAGCGGGGGTATAACAACCATAACCAATATTTCGTTTAGGCAATCTGTATGGACTAACTCCAATATAATTCCAAGAGAATCAACTAGACGGTCAGACTCAATCAAGGAAAATATATCCAATAGCTATATCTCTGTTTCTCAATGTAATCAGCAAATAAAATAGATAGAAATCCGTGAGCCTGATTATTATAAAAACAACTTGAACGGTACCAAAGACCAATGTTCAAGTGTCAATCAATTTCAATCAACAACCAAAGGTTGGATTTACCAATTGATTGAACTACGCAAAACCTGTGATATTTCAATTATATATAAAATATAATGCGGAAAAGAAATAACACAGACACCAGAAGTTTTGTTAACGAGGAAACCGCTAATGCATAAAAACCCCGGGACCTAGTCCAAATTTGAACACCACGCTGTATTAAGCCGCTTCAGACTCTAGCCTACTACAAGTTAACTTCAGATTGGAATGTAGTTGAGCCCTAACCAATCTCACACTAATTAAGGTGCAGTCGCGTTCCTTATGCCTCTGAATCCCAGCAGGACTTTGCGCACTTGATTCCCTTAGTTGATCTCACCCACAACTAAGAGTTTCTACGACCCAAAGTCGAAGACTTGATAAACAAATTTGTCTCACACAGAAAAGTCTATTGAATAGATAAATCTATCTCCCAAAGAAATACCTACGAGTTTTTGTTCCATATTTCGATAAATCAGTGTGAACATGAACCAATTGATACACCGGTCTTATATTCCCGAAGAACAGCCTAGTAATATCAATCACCTCACAATAACTTAACTATATGGTAGTAGAACAAGTTATTGCGGAATCACAAAGAATGAGACGAAGAGATTTGTGATTACTTTTTATATCTTACCTATCGGAGATAAATGTCGAGTAAATCTTAGAGAAGATATTACTCAATACGATAGAACAAAGTAAGATCAGAACACGCAACTACAGAGAAAATAGTTGGGTCTGGCTTAAAAATACCAATGAAGTCTTTAAGTCGTTAACCTATAATGGTTTTAGGAAAAAACTAGGTTAAAGGAGAATCTACTCTAGTCACAACTAGTATCACACAGGAGGTGTGGGGATTAGGTATCCCAGTTGCTAGAGTTCTCCCTTATATAGTCTCAAAATCAGGGTTTGATAACTTTGGAACAAAGCAATCAATATTCACCGTTAGATGAAACTTTATTCAAGATTCAAGCTAATATCTTTCAACCGTTAGATGGTCTTTAGATGGTTACGCACAAATGAAATATACCTTCATTTAGATATGGGTAACCGTACCTAAACGTGTATATTGAGTTGTCTCAATAACAGTTACCCGAAGTTAGCCATATAAACACTTTTTTCTTAACCTTGTTCATCTTAACACTTCTAGATCAATTGATAATCAAATGAATCTAATTGTGTTACTCATAGAGTTGTTCAATTGTTTATATTCTCATAGAAGTATACAAGACACAATTGAAGAAAATTGGATTGATTCAAAAGAATAAGTTCATGAACATTTTAGCCACGGTTTGCAAAGATCGTATTCCTTAATATATAAATATATTTGTTCATAAGTATGAAATCATACTTAACCGATTTAAGAACCTAAACCACTTAAGTTTGCAAACGGGTATGCAAACTTAAGTTCCGAACCTTGGTCACAAGCCGACAGTTTGCAAACGGGTACGCATACTTTAGCTCCGGACCGAACTCAGTTGAAACCGTTTGCGAACGGGTACGCAAACTTGGTTCCCAGACTTCAACAGTTAAATCAGTTTGCAAATGGGTATGCAAACTTAAGTACCCTGACTTAAACAGTTGAATTAGTTTGTGAACGGGTATGCAGACTTAAATTCCAATCCTAAATTCAAACAAGACAGTTCGTACACTAAGTACACAAACCGTAATGTATCCAGACATGGGTTTTAGCTCTTAACTCCCACTTCAATCATTGAAACATTCTTAGAATACGACAATAGATGTCTTACACAAACTATTAGCTTATAAGCAATTTTCAAGTGATCGAATGATCAATACGAACATTCCGAGCCTACATCAAATGACTGTCTCATAGAAATCATGTAAGATGTTACCAAGTGATTTTCACATGATCATCTTTTGACTTTCGTCAAGAACAATGATGAACGTGGTTAAAGTGAAAAGCTTTCCAACATATATTTCTAGAAAGATATAAGCGAGTTAATCTCAGCTCGAAATATCAAATGTGTATAATGTAAGGTCTATATAGCTATACGACTTTTGTCTCAATATGAGATAGAAAATAATAGACTTCTGAGTGATAGATGAGTTCAAGTCTCCTCATACCTTTTGTTGATGAAGTTCCACAAGCTCCCCTTAGTAGTTCTTCGTCTTCAATCGATGAACGTCGTGAAGTCTAAAGCTCAACTACGCATGTATCACTCAAAAGTCATACCTTATGTGGGGACTTGAACTCATCTATCACTCAAAAGTCTATCTACTCTATCTCCTATTTGAGACAAAAGTCGTATAGCTATATAGACTTCAATTATACACATTTGATATTTCGAGCTGAGTTTAACTCGCTTACATATTTCTCGAAATATGTGTTGGTAATCTTTCGCTTTAACCAAGTTCATCTTATATTCTTGACGAAAGTCAAAAGATGATCATGTGAAAATCGCCTGGTAACATCTTACATGATTTGTGTGAGACAATCATTTGATGTAGACTCAGAATGTTTCGTATTGATCATTCGATCACTTGAAAATTGCTTTGAAGCTAATAGTTTGTGTGAGACAGCTATTGTCGTCTTCCGAGAATGTTTCAATGGTTGAAATGAGAGTTTAGAACAATTAGATATAAGCATAGTATGCATTCTTGCATATATGTAATCCAAGTCCGGGAACCATGGTATGCATACCCGTATACGTACTGCTTGATTTGGTGAAGTCCGGGTACCAAGTACACATACCGGTACGCGTACTGGCGTGAGGTTCAGGTCCGGGAATTTCTGCTGAGTTTGGAAGGTATGCGTACCAGTTCGCATACTGGCGAAACCAAAACTTAGTCCGGCCACTATGGTATGCATACCCGTTTGCATACCTAGTGGATAATGTTCTAAAATCGGTTTGTTCATGAACTAATACATTTATATAATAAGGAATGCAATCATTTGCAAACTGTGGCTATAATGTTCATGACTTGATTCGAGTGAATCAAAATCGATTTTGCTTTAATTGTGTCTTGTATACTTCTATGAGAATATAAACAATTGAACAACTCTAGAACTAGTTTCATTTGAGTCATTTGAACTAGTTATGGTTAAGATAAATGAGCTTGATATGAAAGTGTTCATATGGCTAACTTCGGTTAACTATTGTTGAGCCAACAAGGTGCACACGTTTAGGTGCGGTTACTCATATCTAAATGAAGTCACTTTTCATTTGTATGTAACAAGCTAAGTTCGATCTAACAGTTGAAAGATATTAGCTTGATTCTAATCAGGTTTTCATCTAACGGTGAATATTTAATGCTTTGTTACCAAGGTAACATTGATTGTAAACCTTGATTTGAAGACTATATAAAGGAGAACTCTAGAACCTTGGAAACCTAATCCCCACACCTTATGTGTCATACTAGTTGTGACTAGAGTCGATTCTCCTTTAACCTTATGTTTTTCACGAAACCCTGTAGGTTAACGACTTGAAGACTTCATTAGGATTGTGAAGCCAGACCCAACTATTTTCTCTGTGGTTGCGTGTTCTGATCTTGTTGTTTTCTATCGTGATTGAGTACTATCTTCTCTAAGATTTGCTCGAGATTTAATCTCCGATAGGAAAGATAGAAAGTAGTCACAAACATCTTCGTCTCATCGTTTGTGATTCCACAATATCTTGTTTCGATTAAGATTATTATGAGGTGATTGATATTTCTAGGTTGTTCTTCTGGAATATAAGTATGGTATATCAATTTGTTCATGTTAACCTTGATTTATCAAAAGACGGAACAAAACTCATAGGTGTATCTGTGAGAGACAGATTTATCTATTCAATAGACTTTTCTGTGTGAGACAGATTGGTTTATCAAGTCTTCGACTTTGGGTCGTAGCAACTCTTAGTTTTGGGTGAGATCAGCGAAGAGAATCAAGTGTGTAGAGTCCTATTGGGATTCAGAGACGTAAGGAGCGCAACTGTACCTTGATCAGTGTGAGATTGGTTAGGGATCAACTACATTCCAGTCCGAAGTTAACTTGGAGTAGGATAGTGTCTGTAGCGTCTTAATACAGTGTGGTGTTCAAATCTTGACTAGGTCACGGGGGTTTTCTGTATTTGCGGTTTCCTCGTTAACAAAATTTATGGTGTCTGTGTTATTTCTTTTCCGCATTATATTTGTTTATATAATTGAAATATCACAGGTTGTGTGTAGTTCAATCAATTAGAGAATCGACCTTTTGGTTGTTGATTATATTGATTGACACTTTAATATTGGTCTTTGGTACCGTTCAAGTTGTTTCACATAATAATCAGGCTCACGGATTCCTATCTGTTTGATTAGCTGATTACATTGTGAAACAGAGATACAACTCTTGGATATATTTCCTTTGATTGATTCTGACTATCTAGTTGATTCTCTTGGGATTATATTTGAGTTGTCCATACAGATTGCTAAGCGAACTATTGGGTGTGGTTGTTAGACCCCTACTTTTTCACTTGTCGTAAGTTAGATGCACAAAACTATATCTTGATTTCTAGTCTACTAAAGTCAAGTCTCGGAAGACTATCATTAGAGTGTGGTAGTTGAGTATCAGACATCACTAAATAACCCTTGAATATTGAAGAACAAATGAAGACATTTGTGAGAGCTTCATCAACAAAAATATATATGAAGACTGAGCCATCCTATTTACTCACGACGTTTACCATTTTATCTTATGAGACTATGTCGTATGATTTTAGTATATTTAATATTACAAGATTTCCAATAAAGTTTGTCTTGATAAATCTCTCAAAACATGATTCAAGCAATAGGTGTTCATAAATACTTAACAATCTTTGTTAAAAATAATTTATTGTTCATGAACTATTTTTGTTTATCATTTGGAAATTGCCCAAGTGATGATTATTTTTTTATTGTTGTAGTAAAAAGGATTCGAACTCTAAGACTTGTGAAGATTTTCGATTTCAAACCTAAATAACACTAAAAATAATAAGAAAACTTGATTCAAAATTTGATTTCAATATATTAAAATAGACCAAGGCTTCGGATTCCACTATTCCTTCTAGTTGATTGGTTTACAAAGATATTTCTGAAATTATTATTAAGCTCTTTATCTCATTAATTCACTTTTAATCTATAAGGTGTCCAAATATTAAATTGTAATCCCTAAGTATGAATTATCAAAGAATTGGTTCTAAGCATAACACATCGAATTGATTCACAACTAATTAAGAAAACCAATTTTATCTTTAATTATGGTTATCCTAGTGAAATAAATAAAATAAATAATTAAAGAAATTGTAAAAAGAATTTACCAATCAAACATGAGTGAATATTTTCCTCCTTTGCCTTGGTTGTGCGAGAATTAGCTGATCATAGTGGAAGCATGATCAAAATATTGTTTCATTGCTCAAAAGTGGTTTACAAATGATGAAAGGAATGCAAATTATTAAAAACAGGTTTTTTTAACGCATGAAAAGTGTCGCATAATCACTATTACAAAGAACGATACAGGAGCAGTGTTGTTGGCACTGTTCCGCAGTCGCTAGAAAGGTTTTGCAAACTGCCGCTTAAATGCGACAGTTTCCAACGACTTTCAGACGCGGGTCTTATGTTCTACATTTCTTCTTCTTCGCAGTAGCAGAACAGAATTTTGTCTTTTATTTTCTTTGCTTCTCTAGTGCTCTCAACCTCTCCAAACTCTCGACCCCCTCTCTGGAATTCGAAACCACCTATATATACATCACCAGGCAAATAAATCTCCAAGAAATCTTCGATTATTCTTTCTTTTCTTTCACCTCAAGTCTCGTGTTTATTTCCTTCTTCTTCTCTGCTTACGCGTTTTAGATGTTTCCAACCTTCCCAAATCTTCTCAAAAGAATCCCATAAGACATATCTTCCCTTAACTACGCGTAACTTCCAAATATATCAGAAAAATTCCCTGTTTTGCCGAGATGAAAGATATCCTTCCCTGTTTACTGAAATCACGTGTAGAACTCCTCTTTTCTCGATTCAATTAGTGTTACCAACCCTGTTTTATCGTACAAAATTGATGCCAGCTAATATCCAAGACAAACTCTTCAAAAATCTCGTCCAAATATCGATCCAGAGAATTACACAGGTAGTGAAGAATTTTCCCGCCAAAACAGCATCCAAACGGTGAAGATGATGCCCCTTATCCTGCTGCTGGGTGCCTTTAACACTTGGGGTGTCCTGGGGTGTAAATAGCAAGTGAGTGCCCCTTAGTAATTGAAGTACCCCTTATCCAAACTGAGAGTCCGAATAGCAAGTGTCCTTCGGGTGCATTTATCAACTTTTCGAGCCGATTTCTCCAAAAATGTTTATTGCCCAAAAATACCTACAAACACATAAAACACCATAATAAGTACAAAAATGGGTACTAACAATATACACAATAAAGATGAAAATAGACACATAAATGCGTCTATCACCAAGCAATGATATTTATTATTTAATGTTTCGAATTATTTAAAGAGAGTTTTCAGAATATTCTGGATTCTGGAAACACGGTAGTTACGCATACCCAGTACGCTTACCTTGTTGATCTGAGTTATGGAATGAGGTGGAAGTATGCGTACCCCTGGGATCTTAATGGATAAGGTATGCATACCCGGTACGCGTACCCTTGGAGCCTGAGTTCGTGAATTGTTCATAGGTATGCATACCCGGTACGCATACATACCCAGTTTTAATTTCAGCAGAAGCTCACGAACTGTTTTACAAACATGTTTATCTTTGCTACAACTCTCAAAGATATTTCTAAGAGAACTTTGTGCACAAAATATCTTAAGATTGTGAATCATGGTTTAAGTCTTGAGTGTTATTCAACACCACTTATGCTTGTAGATTCAAAAGACATTCTTGCCAACATAAACAATCATTATACATTGTTGCAGAACCATGAACCATAGTGTATATTCTTCTGTGTAATTTCAAGACGTACTTCTCACGTGCTTACATGAATTCCTAATAAGAATTTCATCTAAAATGAGAAAGTGTTTGCTTAAATCTCAAGTTTTCTTAGTTTGAATTCAAATCCATCTAGATCCTTGGAAATCTATAAAATAGAGAGACTATTGCAACAAGATTTCTCAATCCCAGGCACATATGTATCCTAGTTTCTAAGATATAGTCGTCTTCTATAACCTGGTCTATCCGTGAACTGTATTCTAGGTTACGACTTTGAAGACTTTACTTGGGGATTCGTGAATCCCGGTCAGACTATCTTTTACCTGATAGTTCTTGTATTTGGATCTTGTTTTTATTGATATTTGAGGTTTTCATAATCTCGAATCAGGAACGAGATAAATAGAAACCACAAAGTTCTCTTCGTCTCAGATATTATGATGTCTCAAGATAAATATATAAATTCTTCTTTTATTTGTTTGGATTATTCTTGAGAGGTGGTTAGTAATCTAGGCTTCTCAACTAACTAAATGTAAGTATTCCGGATTCGTGAGGTTTGCTGGACTTTGTCTACTACAAACAGATTTCCAAACCTATATTAAAAAATCAAAAGGGAAATCATATAGGCTTTATCTATTGGAGGCATATTGGTAGAAAAGTCTTCACGAGGTTGAGCAAATCTTAGGTTGTAAAGGATGTCAGCTAAGGGAATCAAGTGCGCATAATCTTGCGAGGTTCCAGAGACGTATGAAACAGGACTGCAGCTGAATTGCCTTAAGGGTTAATTCAATCTAAACTACATTCCGGGCGAAGTCTGATAGTAAGATAGTGTCTGTAGCGTTTTAATACAATGTGGTGTTCAAAGTTGGACGAGGTCCCCGGGTTTTTCTGCAAGTGCAATTTTCCTTGTTACCAAAATTTCTGGTGTCATGTGTTTTTTCTTTTCAGCATTATATTATTTTATCTTCATAATGGGAATAGAACAAGTAGTACGTAATAAATCTAGAAAGTCTAACTCCTTATTAATTGAGGTAAAATACAAGACTCTCTCTTGTTGAATTCATATCTTGAAAGATAGATTACAAGTTTCATACTTGTTAGAATTCGATCTTGGATATTGATTTTTAAGATCGTCCAAGAACTTTTCTACACAATCATATTCCCGGACTTTTAAGTCTAGACATATTGATTGTGGAAGAGAAGGAAAAAACTCTAGATACATGTTGTTCAAGGATCCTTTTTTATATCTACTTGTAATTGTATTGGGTTTTGTCTAACATGTTTCCAAACGAAAAAGTTGGTGGTGTACTTGGTACCTTGTCTTTTTCATTGGTATTAGAGAAGGAAAACACCGCTAGACCTAATAAGTTTGTACTTATGGTGATCTGAATCTATGGTCAAGAGTTCAATCTCTATTAACGCATCACCTGTCTTTGATGGCACAAATTACTTATGGTGGAAAATAGCTATGCGCTCCTTCTTACAAGCTCGTGACTTTCAAACATGGGTTTTTTTCATGAAGGGGTATGTTCCTCCAACAGTTCGAGAAGGCGATAAAACTTTTGCTAAGGATATGGTTGCGTACATCGAAGTTGAAACCAGCGCTGCAAAGAATAATTCTGATGGAGTGAATGTTATTATCCATGCCATAAGCCAAGATCTTCAACATCATGTGCCTACGTGCGCTACGTCGAAATATGCTTGGGATATCTTAGAGACCGTATTTGAAGGGAATACACAAGGCTTTAAGACCTAAATCTGGAGGATGTGATGGATTTTCACTCACTAATGAAAATTCCCTTGTCAATGTTCCAGGATCATCACACTTTTTTCAAATATTTCTTCATGGACCATATGGTTAGCAAAGAAAATGGACCTGCAACCTTTTTGACTTTCTACCATAAAAATAATAAAATAATATTATTTTAATATTTCCAACAGTCGGTCTTTCAACTCAAATTCAACAGAGTTTCAGTTCAACTCAAATTCTTCATAAAAGGATGAAATAATGCTCGATGAACCATCAGAAAATACCAAAATTCTCAGGGTTGGTCCGCGGACAACATAGTGACACGAGTGCCCCCATGGTCGGCTATCGTCGGCTCCTTGCTTGCCGAAAGTTGGTCCCACCTCCATCATTGATTAATGACTTAATTAATCTTCTGGAGTTCATATTTGGTTCAAACTCTCTCCAACAACTGGGAAGATGATCCATTCATCATCAGATGGTCCCACAACCACCAAAGACCGGTTTCTACACCCCTTGTCCGGTCTTCCTCCTTTCAGAACTAGGTTTGACTACCTAATGCTCAGTGAAGCATTATTTTAATTATGATTAAACAATGATTAATCATCCTTGTACCAAATGGTCTGCCACTGACTTTGGTGAATGCTCATTCAAGCATCCGGGAGCCATATGGTCGGTACATCACCTCATATGGCCGGTCCCTTTCTCTCCCATTGGCCAAATGATTAATGAATCATCCAACAATCAATATTTTAATTAATAATTTAATATTCAGTCAGCTACCAATATTTAATTAATATTTTATTGATTTAACTATCAATTACTCTGCAAAACAATATTTCTCATGTTGATTCAACCATAAACATTCGAGGATTTCATACTGATCCAAATATCAGTATTTTATTGGTTCATCAACCAATACTTAGTTGATCCATCAACCAACATTTGGTTCGTCAGTCGACCATTATTTTAATATTATAATCTCTCATTATCGTTCGACTAACTCATGACACATGGATCGAGATGAACCTTCTATGATCATTCATCAATGATTATTTTCATACGATTTCATGTCAAGTGCTTGACGCACCAACATAATGGTTTATGATCGATCCAGCAATCTCATTGACCTACGCTTATCAATCCAAGTCATTCAACTATCATTACTGCTTTGGCTAGCATAATGATATGTCGCGGTCATAAGTGACCTACTTTAACATTCATGGTTCACAAAGCATATTACTGTCTCAGCAGTCACTTTATGCTTCTTCCATCATAATCGTGAATTAAAATTCATCAGTTAAGACTCATGATCTAACTAGGTCTACGGTTGACCACAAAAAAAATGTCTGCAAAGCAGACTTTCACATGAGACATCAATTCATGTCACTTGGGGGGATATTGACTAGGGTTTTGGTTTGGTGGCCTACAAAACATGCGATGTGCAATACTTCCGCAATGAGAAATTTGAGTTAGTCGTGCTGACAGTTGAAGGAGTAAATGGAATAGCGGATGGTCAATCTTCCATGCAAAGTGGAAGTGGTTTATGCACGTTCTCCCACTTCCCCAGTCTTCCACTCTCTTCAACGGTCACCACTTACAGGAGATCGGTGTGCTGCTATAAATAGGTTTCTAAACCTATGATCTGATAACTAAGACAACTGAATCGAGTAAGTCTCAACACACAGTCAATTATTAATCATTTACAGAGAATTTCTTTCCCCTATACAGAGAAATCATATTCAAAGCATTTCAACGCATCACATCATCAATTGATCAATCTCCATTGATATCCACACATTTTCAGCTTCCCTCCCTACAGACCGACCCTTCTCCTCCACTTGTGACTAAATTGAATTTGTAGAGGCCATTGTCTTGGTTTATGCCAGATTAGTCTCTCGGACTCAAAGTACTCCCGTGCAGTATATTTGTTTAACGATTCAGACGATTTGCTTCATCGAGCACTTGTTTCCTCCAACATTTTTTACCAGAAAACCAGCAAACTTTTTTCCTCGCAAATACCACCGCACCGAAAATGATTTAGCAACCCCTATTTAGGCTAACTGGATACCACAGTTTGAAAACCTTGGTCCTCTTAATGCTAACCTATACAGACATTAACAGATATCATTGACCCATTTTCTCATTATTAGATGCACGAAAAGTTGGAAATTCCACACCTTTGATTTCAGGAAAGAAAAGGTTTTGAAAGAACGATAAATATGTCACCCTTCATTCGCCACCCAACGAATCATAGATATCCACCTCCCCTGGACAACCCCCTAGACATATGTATTTGAAATCTAGCAAATACGCCACTGCATCCGGTTACAAATGCATAATCTAAGAGGTTAACCAATCTCACCTAAACCTCCTCCTAGTCGCCAAGTTCCTGTGGACCTTACCATGTCTACCAGCTTTTCTTCAACGAAGGCTTACCGATCTTGTTTATCCTAAATCCCATTCATCTCACCAGCTTCAACCTTTGCCCCCGATGCAATGTTAATCCGGAATCAGCTGAACACATGTTCTTTCATCGAGGGGTTGGAGTAACTGCCTGGAACACCCTTCGTACTCGCCTTTTAATCAACCTAAACACCAACCACAATTCCCCAATCGTTTTAAATCCCCAAAAAACCATTAGATAACTCCCGCAAGGAACTGCCCCAAACTTATTTATATATTACCGACCTATTGTTTTCTCTTCTGGTCTCTATGGACAGCCAGAAATGAGCTCAACAAAAGCATGCAACGCTTGAAGACATCTTAATGAAAGCCTTAAAACAACAGCGAGAATTCGAGTCGGCAAAGCAGACAACACCTCCGATTACTCCTAGAGATCCACCAACCAGTATCCTTAGCAAGTAACATCAGAACGACAACAACTACATCTCAGTAGGGTGGTCCATCCAGGATAGGGATTGGATCAAAATTAACACAAATGCAGCTGTCATGGGACACCTAGGAATTGCAGGTGCAGGTTTCATGTGAAGGTATTCGTAGGCGAAACTACGATGGCCCTTGCGCAACCATTGGGAATACCAACTGCATTAACGGATGATACTTAGGCTACGTTAATGGCATCCAGAATGCAACAGAAAGACAATGGCCAAAAGTTATTTTTGGGAAGATTCTGAAAATCTCATGCGCTTCATGAATTCTTTCTTTGAACCAAGATCGCTGAAATAGGGCATAAAATGCACCAAATTCCATATTGCGTTATCCGGCACAACTACAGAGAAAGAAACCAAGCAGTGGACGGACTAGCAAACCATGCAGCTGATGGAAGCCAATCGGGAAACCTCTCATCAACAATATGAGACCAAGCAATCCCACCTTTTCTTAACCAGATTTTAGTAAATGACTTTATGGGTACCACTACCCACGTGTAATAGTTTTCTAGTTTTTTTGATAAAATCTATTCTCAAAAAAAAAAAAAAAAAAAAAAAAAAAAACACGTGGTCGTGGTATCATAAAGAAACCTGTTATTAGGGCTTCACATTCCAATAGAGGGGCTTCAATAATAAGAAAAAAACGGGTCATTAGTCAGTAATTTCAAGAACCCCTTATCTAAAATATTTTGATAATGACTTATTTGCCCCTATTTTAATTAATAGTAAAATGCTAATTAGATTAGCTAGGCAATGACTAAAAACAACCCACACTTAGGTTAAATACAACCTTATCATCAAATTTTAAATATTAACTAACCTAATTAATACGTAGGTAATCAAAACCTACCATCATCGTCGTCCTAAACTTAATTAGTTTTTTTTTCCGATTATTTTACAAAAGCGGAAGGTTCAATTACCTGGCACACTTTGTAACAACTATGAGCCATTGAAATCATTGATGTCGATCCAAGAGAAGAAAGGATAATCACATACGAGGGTCGATGGTCGTATGTATCTGATGCAACCCCCTTAATAACTTCTGAGCAAATTATAACCCTGCTAGTGTCTTCCATAGTCGTGATGAAATCACGCATAGGCAGAGCCAAGGGTTGACTAACCTGGCTCTACCCCCTAAAATCACTAAAATTGTCTAAAAGCTCTTCTATTTGTCTTATATTTTATAGTTAAGCCCCCCTTATAGTTTATATTTAGTCCATCCTAATCCCTACATTTACATAAAAGAAAAATTTAGCCCTCCCCATTTTTAAACTCTGGCTCCGCCACTGAAATCACGAACGGATTCTTCCAACTTTAGGCAGTTTCCATACCCATATCTTTTGTGGAAGATGATAATGGTCTTAATATTGCATCAGGGAAGAAAACATATTAGGTTGGAAGATGATGATAATGGGTTTAATTTGGTTACCCACATTAATTAGGTTAGAAAATTTAATCCTTAAAAATAGGGGTTGTAATTAACCCAAATGTGGCTTGTATTTAGTCACTCCCATTAGCTAATCTAGTCACTCCCATTAACTACTTAGTAGATTGTTTATAGTTATTAGATAGATACTAAAACAGATTAAGTTTTAGTGTTTTTTGTTTTTTCAAGGAAGAGAAGTAGATAGAAGAAACAGAAAAGAAAAGTGATTGTTTTGAAAACCCCCTAGAATCTCATTCACCTAACCACAATCGGTCATTCCGGTGTGAAACTTGAGTTGGGTAAATCTCTCTGTTGTTATTTTATTTGAAATAGATAAGATTCATTCTAATTAGTGCTAAAAATATGGTTACAGTGGTACTTACGGTTGAGTTCTTCATTTCCTAACCGTAAACTCATTCTCTGAATCTGTTACGGTTGGGAATTAAAGAATTGCTTACCGTAAATTTGTTGTATATTTGATCGGACATGACTTACGGTTTGGTTTTCTGGCCGTAATAGATTTACGGTTGGGCTTGACTTTGATAAAATCTAACCGTAAATAATCCTGGAAATGAAATTCCCAAATTTTGGTGAGTCCCTTAACGATAATTAAAGATACTTCGACTATCTATGGCCTCAACTTTCTTTCCTGGTATCTTTCTTGGAATTTGTCATAAAATTTGAATCTTTATTATCTGGCTTTTGTTTATTTGTTTTTGCTGGTGTTTCATAAAGGAAATTGTATTGGAACAGTTGTTTGTAAGATGGGCGAACAAAAGAATACTATCATAGGCTATATTGCTATGCTTGTTGTTATCAAATCTTATAGAGGAAAAGATTACGGTAATCAATTTGAGTGTTCTTATTTTTTGCAAGCTGAGTGTTTTTTTTCTTTCTTTTTTTTCTTTTTTTTTTTTGGCTCTATGCAGCTACTGAGGTCATATACTAGATGATCCCTATGTATATTTGTTTCTTAGAACTGTTTTTAGCACTTACACTGCTCATTTTATGTGATTTGCAGAGTGATACATAGATAAAATAAAAATCCCTATCATTAGTTATCTCTTTGGTTTATCATTAATTATCTCAGTGGTTATATATGTTTTGAGTAAATTAATGGGTTTGAGTTTCAGCCAGGAATTAGTGACAAGATAGAATTATTGTCATTGGTTTCAAGAGATAAATGGTATGCATACTGGATATTTTAGAGTCTTGATATGAAAGGAAAACTTGATTTCTTTTTAGAAGACGAAATTGCAGGTAAAGGAGCTATGAGAGGAGGTCAATACAACAATGAAAAATGTACCTCCTGACACCAGCGATACAGCACATCAGTTGTTCGATATAAATTATAAAGCCTCCAAGAACAGAAAATAGATGAGTGATTACATGATCACTCGAGGTAATGTCATTTAGACCTTAGTTCTTTGAATATTCATAACTAAATAAGATATATGGTGTTGGGATATATCCTTGTTCTTTGATCAGAGATTTATGGGAAATTCGTTAGCCTTAGATCAGATGAAGATTTAGTATTCCATGTTTAGTTAGGCAGTTAATCCTAGCTAGATACTTGTTGATCATATTTATTAGCTAACTATACCGTCACCTAGCTCACATTTCCATTATGGGTCAAAAATGGGAAAGAACATCAGGTGAAAACCATAAGAGGAAAGGTTAACTGATGTGTCATATTTTAGTATATAAGTGGGCTTACCCAACTATAACTGGTTGTAAATTATATAACGCACCAATTTATCTTTCTGTGAATTTTAATTTTCTTTATGAGAGTATATAATCCTTGCTTGCCCTACATAATTGCTATCAGACTATAAACTGGTTTACAACCAGTGGCCGACACTGTTAACATTATTTAGTTGTCTGGAGTTCTTCCAGTTAACACTCGAAATATTTTCGTGTTCCATTTATCGTGGTTAAATTCTTCTATATTACTGTTTTACCAAACATTTGAATCACATTATTAGTGCATTTTTTTCCTAGTTTCGGGTGTTTTGAAGTTACTTGTCCAATATTGGTGCAGATTTGGTGAAGAGAAAGCCAATCATTGAGCTTAACTATGGAATTTATATGTACAGGTAACACTAGAAGCAGAAGTGTCAAACTATGAAGAACTTGCGTTGTATGGTTGTCTTGGGTTTATCAGGGCAAAAAGGCTCTTCCGATATTACTTGAATGGAGCTGATGCTTTTCGTCTCACGTTATTGTTTCCTCGGGCAGAGCTAAACTCTTCCCTGCTTAGGATGGCAATTAATGCCATCAACGGAGATAGTCATTGTCATCGCAATCAGCAGTTTGAGGAAGGAAGTTCTAAGGTCTACCAAGAAGGCATCTGGTCCTAGTTTTTGCAGGTATCAAGATAAGCAACCCTGCATAAGGAACTAGAAATTCTTCTGCACTACAAAACTGAAACCTCAACGTTTATTTGTCTTCATCATATAATTCATATTACAGCCATGTAGTAGTTGGTTTCAGCTTTCAAACTGATGCTGGGGTCTCTTTCTTCTGTGCAAAGGCCACACCCTTCGCAATGCTGGGTGTTTGCGCTGACAACATCGAGCGTTGTAACACCGAAAAGCTTCTTAGAGTTGTAAACACCCTTTTGCTTCAATATCTCTGCTGCAATTGGTACCGTAGAGTTGACAGGGTTGCTGATGATGTGGATGAATGCATCAGGACAATCATCAGCAACGGCTTCAATCAGGGTTTTCACTATGCTAGCGTTGATGTTGAAGGAGTATTGCAGTGACCGAGATCAACAACAACTCCTTTCATGTTAGCAATATCATAGAGATGAAGGGTCGAGACCAAAGGTGACATCTTGATCAAAAGAGAAAGGGGTTGACCAATTCCTCCAGCTGCTCCTAGAATTGCCACTTTGAAAGAAGCCCGAGGCTGGAAACATTCTCCATATCCTCTTTGTTCTGTTTCTCAGCTCTTACTGGGAAAGAGGAACGAAGAGCAACACCGTTATCTTGGCCGAAGAAAGACGCTTCAGATTCTCACATCTATCAGTAGCCTTGAGACCACTGAAACTCTTAAGATAGTTGGGGGAGTTGCCATCCTAAGCAGGGAAACTAGATTGATTCAGAATTAGGATAAACAAAATCGAACCTAACCGTAAAACCATTACGGTTATAAAACCTAACCGTAAATTCACGCTATATCAAAATATGTAACAAATTTTACGGTTAGGAGTTCTTAAAAACCTAACTGTAACAGAATCAGAGAAAGAGTTTATCCAACCGTATTTTTCACATTAATCAGAATGAATCTTAGCCTTTTTCAAACACAATAAGAACAACAAAAAAAGAGCGGGTTTGTTGAAACTTACCTCAGATAAACCATTCCACCCAATCTATCTTGTTGTTCAAAATTTTGAACTTTCTGTTCTTTGTTTGCCTAATCATATTGGTGATGTAGAGCTTCCCAAAACATCATGTGGGGATAAAGGAGCTGATTTTTTGAATTATAATTAAGTTTAATTATAGGTTTTAAGTTTTTATTTTGGATGGAGGGCATCTTACACATTTTTTATTGTACTGAGACACCCATAACCAACTTTTTTATCACTAGCAATCCATGTGAAGCCCCTCTGTTGTAATGTGAAGCCCCTATATTAGGTTTCATCATAAAAGGTATACCTGAAGAAAAGCTAAATTTCAATGCCAAATGTGGCGACCAATTATAACATTTGTCAAATTTAGCAGGATGACAATTACGACTGCACCTGTCAATCGCGGATTGAAGTTGCCGTTTACTCCATACGCAATTTTAGTTTGCATCTGACTATTAAGCGTAGATTACATGAACCCTTGGAATTTAAATCAACTCTCAAACGGATTTTTTTAACCCGTCTCACATGAGACGTGATTTTGGTCAACGTTTCATTTGAGTGGGCGCACATTTAAGTTGCTTCCGAATAGAAACGTTAATTCTACTTTCGCCATGCTATATTTAGTCGGCTTCTTGGTGTGGGTTTTGGCAAAACCTAAAGCCAATATAGCTCTACAGTTCTGAATTTTTGGCATTCATGATTGTGGATGCTCTAATGAGGTAAATTTTGGGCCACAAAAAATCCAGGATCGCTTGGCAAATATTCGGTCACTAGGTAAGTTTATGGGTCATGAGCCATGAAGGAGATGTCATTAAGGACCAGATCACATAGAATCTTTCTAAAATGGCATGGGTTAGATTTTGGATAGTCAAATGGCAAATCATAAGGATGCTACAAAAATGTTTATGATATTTTGTGTTAGAAATTTCTAAAAGTTAGAGATTAAAAAGAACACCAAATTGGGGGATACATAAACTAATTGGGTGATATTTTACTGTGGTTGCGGCATGGTTTTTCAATGCCGGCAATCCATCGACCATGCCAGCAGCATAAAAAAATCATGCCGGCATATATCCCCCAATTATTCCATGTATACCCCAATTTGGTGTTCACTAAAAATCAACAAAAATCGCGGATAGCAAAAAGAAAATCGCGAAGAAAAAAAATCGAGAGAAAAGGCTCTTACATAGCAGGATCCAAAGACCGACCCCTGCTAATTCACATGGGACGGAGCCCACCATTTCTGAAACAGATTTTTCTCTCGGTATACTTTTTCCGTCCCTATAGTAGAATTGTTGGGGAAAAAAAATTATGAGTGAATTCGATTGCCCACACTATGCAACATTTTCCTTTTTGAAGCATGAGCGCGAACAACTTGGTAACAGGGGAAAACAAAAAAGATAGTAAGACTTTTGCGGAAACGGAGAGTGTAAAATTTACCCCAACGATAGATCCCCTACAAGGCTATAATAGACATTCAGCTGCAGCTGCTTATCCTAACGCAGTCTCCACGTCCTTATCATTGTTTTCCGTTGGCACTTGTTGACAAATACACGCATTCAATGAACCCAAAAAATTTAGAGTATATCAGACCATCTTTGAAATCTCCGGTCACCCTTCCATCCAATTATATGATTCATACCAACAATGCACGACAAACACTTGCACCAGCCAAGGTAGACCAGCATGATCACTCATTTTCAGTAGCAACAAAGAGGGACAAGCAAGATTAATAAATGGCCATGAGCAATTCAGTAACGGTGCTTGTCTGAGAAGGCCTCTCCCTGTCATGACCCATTCTTCTCAGCTTGCACACGTACACTACATGTGGTAGAAGAATCAGTTTCAGATGCAAATTTATGTCTTCAAAACCAAATCACAAAATAATAGTAACAAGAAAAAAACCACATAAACATTGGATTCCTGAAGGGAACCGAACACGACCAATAAGCATAAGCTGCACCTGACACACTCACTCATGCTTACTACTACAAGACTATACTCTTTCTCTATCTGCAGAGAAGATTCGTTTGAATGTCAGAGTCAAATGTAATCCAGTTCAAAAGGTCATGTTTGATCCAAATCTCACTTCATTTTTTGACCTGATTTTATAATTATTTACCACTTTCTCCGACAGTTGAAAGTGAAGGAAATACACATGACTTCTTTCCTTTGATACTCATCAAAACAAACATGGAGGAGATCTAGCCCATGTTCTGCGTAGACATTGCACAAGAGACCAAAAGATGGTAAATTTTAGTTGATAATGCACAGTTTGGTCAAGGGATTACAATATCTAAGTAGCGCTTTTGGCTCCAAGCAAGCGTGCCTTGAGCCCCGACATTCCAGCGGTTAAGAGCGCAACTTGTGTTTAAAAACTGGGTTAAATCCCGCAGATTGTCCCGATAGAGACAAAAAATGAGGCCAGGGAGTGATCCGGCGGATTTGTAAGGTGTGGGTTTAGGATGGATGGGACCCACCTCATTGTTTATGTCGGGACAACCCGCGGGGTGTCTATTATTTCCGACACTGACTAAACTGTTCTGGTCAAAAAAAAAATTGCAGAAGAACACAATTTGGGTTGGGAAAACTTCAAATTCTCAACAACAGGGACAAGTAGGACATGAACTTCCATCATTAAGGTTATTCGGCCAGACATCATGTGGTAACATAAATTTTCAGAACCAATTTAATGAATGAATAGGAAGTATAACAATAATAGGAATGTCTGTAAAAGGTTAACATAGCCCAGTCCACTACTTATATCCAGACACATTTAATTTTCTTTAAAAAAAAAAGAACCAACGAATTCAGTAAGCAAAAAAAAAGGAATTTTCCAACCCAAAACAACATGAACAGAAAAAAACTTAAAAACAAATATTCATATTTTGAACAAAAAAGATCTCTCTCTCAAAAGGAAACTTGATGATAGTAGCAGTAGTAATAGTGGTGTACTGGTGTGAGATTTGAACAAGCTTCACTTCATCATCTTGGGGTTTGTTGTTGTTTTCTTCATATGGTTTTCACAAAAGTTTGGGGGGGCTTAGGAAATTGTTATGGCACTCAATTTCAATCAGAATAAGGCTTGGTTTTTGATCTGTATAACACTTTCTTCTTCTTGGAACTAGAGTTCTCAATGGTGAGAACAATTTTCCCTGGTTCACCAACTTTGAAATTGTTGCAAATAACTGGTTCATCACTTGAGCTGATTTTGCTTGTTTTTTGCACTATGATAGTGTATCCAGCTTCATCAGCAGGCACAAATTCAGCACAATAACTCACTTCCCAACCCACAACTCTAACTTCCCATACAACAACACAATTCTGCCATTCCAAAATTCATTAAAAATTCAATCAGGCATTCAAGCCAAAAAAATTACCAAAACTGCAACAATGGGGATTAAACAAAACTGTAAATAAAACCCATACCTCAGAAATTGGGAACTCAATGGTTTGCTTTGTTGTTGGTTTAACAATGATCTCTTCAACAAGATCAGTAGAGCTGAATTCTTTATCACCTTCTTTGTTTAAACCACCATACTGAACTGGTACTTGTTCAGGAGATATGTATCTGTTTATGCAAATGATTTGAAATTCAGTAAATCATTTCATAACATTTTGTTAAAAAATAGCATCAGACAGTTCTAAAAATGGAGGACAATTACTTACCTGAAAAGGGTTTCAGGAGATTTTGATGGTCCAGCAACAACAAACTTGCTCTTAGTTCTTTGAGTGAGGAATGGACTAATCATTCTGTAGAATGCAAGATACCACCATGGGACATTGATAAACACCTATAATTGTCCAAACCCATTATCAATTAGATGCACAATCAAACAATTCAAACCAAGATCACATGAACAAAAAATTTATGAACACCTAGGAAGAAACTAAGGTCAAATCAAGTCAACTCTGGTCAATCTAATCAAAAAGAACATGTAAAATGAAGTAATAACCTAAACAATTGAAGAGTTCAGATCAATTTTAATATGAAATGAAGAAGATTATAAAGAAATTTATACCTGTTTAGCAACAAACTCAGGATAATTATCTTGAAGTAAATTCAAAGCTTGATTAGTAGCTTGTCTGAGTTCCCATTTGCCAGGTCCAGGAGAATTCTTCAAATCATTGATTTGAACAATAGTTGAAACACCACCAGCAGGACCAAAATCAAGTTTCCTAATACTCTCCTCCAAAAACTGAATCCTCCATTGAAGAAACTTTTGTCTCTTCTCTTCACTGGAAAACATTTTAGAATATAATTCTTTACTTTGAAACTCACCATAAACATTGTAACAAACTGGGTGTCCTTCCTTATCAAATCCATTCATGAAAACAACCTTTTCAAGATCATCACTAAGACCGAGATCTTCATCAAGTAATGTATCAATACCGAATTCCTTCCTCCATTTCACTGTGTTTTTAATCATAGTGAATGCTTCTTTCACTTTGAAATCTCTTGCTCTTAGAAATTTCAACAGGATCACATCACTCTTTTCGTCACCAATTAGAGGAGTGCCCCAGATGAATACTTCTTCTGGTGGTTGTGTTGTTTCTGGTTCTACTGATCCAGCTTCTTCTTTCTTCTCTTCTGCTGGAGTAACAGTTTCTGCAACGGATTCAGTAGTTGCTTGGACAGCTACTATTGTTTCTTCAATCGCTTCTACTGTTTTAGCACCATCTTCATCAACCACAACTGTCTCAGAAACCACCGCAGCAGCTTCTTCGGTTGGTTTTGCCTTTCCTTCTTCCTCATGGGTTTCAACAGAGTGTTCAGATTTCTCTTCTTCTCCTTCTTCAATAGTTTTTGATTCTGGGTTTGATTTTTCATCAGTAACAATGGGTTTTGCTTCTTCCTCTTTGATGGGTTTCGCTTCTTCCTCTTTGATGGGTTTCGCTTCTTCTTTGGGTTTAGGTGGAGAAGTGAATTCATGATTAATAAGAGCAATTTGAATAAGTTGTTTGAGTTCATCTAAAGCTTTCTTTTCTGGGTCTTGAAGATCTGATACTTTATTACTCTCTTCTTTAAATGAAACCGATGAGGCTATTTCTTTCTCAGCTTCATCACCACTGCCATTCTTCTTCTCAGTTTCTTCTTCAACTGAGACTTTCTCTGCTTTCAAATCACTTACTACTTCCATTGCTTCTTCTACTTTTGGTGTTTCAGTTGTTTTTAGAGTTTCTTCTGCCATTGATAACCCTCTGTTTTTAGAGAGAGAGGGAGGGAGAGAGAGTAGTTTCAATTCAGGGTTCAGAACTTCAGAGAGAAAGAGGGAGAGAGGTGTTGGTGTGAGAAGAGAAGAGGGGAGTGAAGTGGGCTTAAAACGAGGAAGAAGAAGAGGGTTCGTTTTTTTTTTTTTTACAGAGAGAGGCTTCGTTGGATACCGTTGGTTGGAAAGAAAAGACCAGACTGTCTGACAGCTAATATAATACTAGTTCTAAGTGGGTCCCATATTTTACCAACCCGTTTATTTTTAACTTTTTCAACGGTTGTGATTTGATAAGATGGTAAAAACTGAAAAGAAAGTGTTGAAATTTCAACGGATTGATTAAATGTAAAAAAAGAAAAAGTAAAACCCTAGGGTTTTGTTTTTATTACTGTTCATTCTCAGATGTTTGTTTGATCAGTATGAGATGAGAACATTGAGAATGATGATTACATCCACTTCATTCATGAGTATGTTTCCTTTTGCACGTCCCCCACATACACACGCTTTAGTCCACTTACCCATGAATCTAATTATGGTTAATAAAAAGTTACTTGATTAGTGGCCGTTTCTTTCAGTAATGAGTAACTTAGTGTATTATTGGCCGTTAATATAGTGACATTAGTGGCCGTTAAAAGTGTGAAACACCCATAAATTTGTGCTTAATGTTTAACTACTGCAATAAGGCTTGAAAGTTTATTCAAAACCGCACTTTTGTAATTAAGTTTTTTTTTGTCGATTAAAATCTAGTTATATGTTTTATTAATAACGCGCGATCGGGGATACTTAAACTGATTGGGGATAGAGGAAAAGAACAAAACCCGGATCAAAATATCAAATCAGGGTCACCCCTTATCTAAGTATTTTACCTAATTTCTAATCTACCCCTCATTAATCAGGTTTAGAGATTAATAATAATTAGTTATGTTAATTAATTAGTTTGAAAATGATTTATAGAAATCTTTATCATTTTTGAGAGATTAGAAGTATGAATGTTGGGTTCGAATTTTTTGGTTGAGATGAGTGACCATAGTGATGTCTCTGAGTCTTCAAGTTAGCAACAAATATGTCTTTTATGTTGAATCTTCTCTAGATGTAACTTTGGATTCACCATGGCTACACCTGAAAAGGTGTTCCGGCATGGTATTCATAGTTATATCAATGCCGGCAGAATGTTTTTCAGGTACCAGGGAATATACAACCAACACAGTGTGTCGGCGTTGTTGTCGGTCGTCCATCCATGCCGGCATTTGTTGGAAATTTTCATAAATGTTTGCCGCTATTCGGGGGGTCCGGGGGGCGTAGCCCCTCCCGGCTGTGTTCGACCTGACAGGTCAGGTCGCGGGGGTCTAGGGGGCAGCGCCGGATAGGTCTAGGTTAGAAAAAAAATTCTGGTTTTCTGGTTTTGAAAAGTCCACTGTCGGCACAGTCAGTTAATTCTCGAGCATGCCGGTACTACTAACGGCATAGTATGTTGCTTAAATTTATTTGCCGGCACATGATGTAAAGTATCCAGAAAATTGATTTTTTTTTCACTTGACTACCGGCATTGATAGATTTCTATCGAGCATGCCGGCATTTAGTGACGGCATGGTCTTCATCAATTCCGGTATGGTCTTCATCACTTCCGGCGATGTAAAAAATAATAATTTCCGAGATGGTTTTCATCACTTCCGGCATGGTCTTCATCACTACCGGCATGGTCTTCATCACTTCCGGCATGTCTTCATCACTTCCGAATGTAAAAAAAAAATCGTTTTCAAAGTGAGGAGCCGGCAGAGAAGGAGAAGAGACTTTGAAAGAGAGTGGGGGAAATTTAGAATTCGAAAGGGAGAGGGGAATATTTAGGTTTCAAAGCCCTAACCCTAAAAGAGATTAATAAGAAGTGAAGATGGAAATGGGGATATGATTTTGTTTTTTGATTTTAAGTTTTTGATTTTTTATTTTGAGGGAAGGGTATTTTAGTATTTTTGCCCCCCAAAAACACCCCCTTAACAGACACTATTGGTTGGGGGAAGTAATTTATATCCCCCAATTAGTTCAAGTATCCCCCAATCGCGCGTTCTTTATTAAGTTGTTGTAATATTATAGGTATAGAGGAAGGAAATTCACGCTTTTATTATCACACTATCTCACACGTTGGAAGTCATTTTGGTAAATAAAAATCAAACTGTAACGGATTTGAAGCTAATACTTTGAGGATTTTTTCATCTTGCCAAGTTCTATATGCCTACTAAAAATGAGCACATTCCGAAATATAAAACCTCACAATCTGCCAGTCTTAATTTCGACGGCCAGAAGTACGTTGATTTTCAATGGCTCATTTTCAAAGTAGTAGATGGTGGTGTTATACATCTCGGAATACGCTCATTTTCAGTAGGAACGTAGAGCAATGTTATAGTAACATATACCTAAAATATTAGCTTCAAATCCGTTACGGTTTGATTTTTATTCACAAAAATGACGTCCAACTTGTGAGATAGTGTGATAATAAAAGTGTGAGGGGATCCCTCCTCTTAGTTATATGTTTAATTAAGTTACTGTAAAAATTTATGCCGGCAATGATTTATCTAACAACGTCACACCTAAGGCTTAGTATTATGGTATTTCCACCCTAAAGATTCAATGCAAAAATCGTTGCTTATTCCGTGATTACACTGAACGTTCAACGGTTTGCTTGAATGCAATCTGGAATGTCCTCTGTGGCGCCAAATGGTTTGGAGTCGAAAAAATTATTTTGGCGCGGAGCGATTAAGAGTAAAACCAAATGTTAGCTTCGGAGATGCTGATCAATGCCAAACTATAAGTCGTCAAGCTATGGCGCCAAATCAATTGGCGCAACATATAAATATTTGTTTGACCTTTTTAATCATAGACCTCGTTTACACACTTACGATATAATTCACACATTTATTGGTAACATCAGTATTGTGGTCGAAATATGAACGTTCGACGAGGAGAATCAATTTCATTAAGTTCAACTAAGAGGTTTAAATTATTTTATTAATTTTAAAATTCAACACCAGATAGTACATTGTTTCAAATCCAGCTAATTAAACTAAATCACCTATCTGAATTTCAATCTTAACTCACTTTCTAAGAACCATGGTTGCATTTAGCATGTGCAACAAGCCTTTGAACCACAAGGCTACCCTGATGGACGAGTTTTGTCTCTTGGAGGTTTACAGATGATTTACCCACAAAATTTATTTATTTATTTTTATTGAAAAAGGGAAAAGTTTATTAAAAATAGCCTAAGTCACCAAAACAGTGACAAAGACGAAAGCAAAGTTACAAGGAAGTGTGTACAACCACATCCCAATTACAAATCAGAGTTGACAAACTGTAACCACGAAAGATGTCAGTTTTTATAGCCCAATTAAACAATAAACACTAAACATAAATAATGATTTGCTTAACGCTTCTCTTCACGTGAATATGAAGTCTATCGTTTCTCTCTTTCCACAAGCTCCACCATATCGCAAAAGGCAATAGAGACCAGATTCTCTTAATTCTAGTTTTGCTCTTTCTGTTACCCCATTCCCATAACATCCGTCTCACATTACCATTCTGCACCCAATTAATACCAAATCTATGCTAGAAAATAATTCCAAACCTCACACGTCGTCTTACAATGTAAAAACAAGTGTTCATTTGTTTCCGTATGTCGTTCACAGAGTAAACAGGTTGCATCTTGAACCAAACCTGCATTATAAGAAATCCAAGGTCGTAGCTCCACTGTAGCACAAAGTCCAAGTAAGAAAAGATACTTTCAAAGGGACCTTGGGGTTCCAAATTTGTTTATCCGGGAAAACTGGCAGCCCATCAATTTCAAGAGTTGTATAGGCATTTGCGACTGAAAAACCATTTCCATATCTCCAAGTTCTAGTATCTTCATTTGTCTGTAGAGTTGGTGGCTCTCCAATCAACTACAGTAGATTAGCCACCTCAAGAATCTCATTTTCATTCAAATTTCTAGAGAAAACAAAATCCCAAGCACCCATTGGAGATATCATATCTTTAACAAGAGCAGGTTTCTTTCTAGACAGCTTATAAAGGGTTGGAAAAGCTAACTTTAGGGGTTGATCGCCTATCCAAACATCCTCCCAAAACCGAATACAGTTACCATCTCCTAAATGAAGTACAGTACCAGAAATAACAAAAAAAAAATCCTTTAAAATGCCTTCCCAAAGACTATTGTGTACTGACCTGTTGGTACAATTAGGAAATAAAGCCTCCGCTGCACCCCCAAATTTCTGATTGATAATTCTTCTCCACAAAGCCGTCTTCTCATTGCCGTATCTCCAGATCCATTTATAAAGGAGATCTTTATTCACCAACCGCAATTTCTTAATCCCCAAACCACCTCTGGCTTTAGGTAAGTTAACCTTAGACCAACGGACCCAGCTTCTCTTCTTGATTGTAGTACTAGAACCCCACAGAAACAAGCGCATAATTTTCTCCATCTCATTTATCACACTAATAGGCATTTGAAACATTGATAAATAATAAACTGGCAGACTTGCAAGAATACTTTGAATCATAATCAATCGTTTCGACAAATATGTCCTTTTCCAAGAAGCTAATTTCTGATGTAGTCTTTGAATAATATTTTTCCATACCAGTTTACTCTTTGACTTGCTACCGAGAGGAATTCCAAGATAAATTATTGGCAGCTGAGATAAAGAACAACCAAAAATGTCTGCACACATCTCCCCATTATGTAAATTACCCAAGCCAAAAATAGTACTCTTCCTGAAGTTAACTTTTAACTCAGAAACACATTCAAAACCCAAAAGAATATTCTTTAGATTATGAATTTGTTGTTCATCATCATTTAGAAAAACCATCAAGTCGTCTGCGAATTGCAGATGACTTATCTCTGTACCATTTTGGGATACTTTGAACCTTGAAATTTACCCAGCAGCAGTCGCCTTTTTGAACATAAGATAAAGAATTCAGCAACCAAAATGAATAAGAAGGGTGATATAGGGTCACCTTGTCTTATACCTTTCTCACTTCTGAAAAGTTGTGTAGCTTCACCCTTTAAAAGCACTGCGAATCTTGGAGTTGAGATGCACCATTTAATCCATCTCCTCCACTTCATACCAAATCCAAATCTGGCTAGAGCAATGTCCACGCAGTTCCAATTTATATTATCAAACGCCTTCTCAAAATCAACCTTACAAAGAATCCCGGTCTCTTGTTGTCGCAATCTAGAATCAATTAACTCCGAAGCAATTAAGATTCCATCATGGTTTTGCCTTCCATGAACAAACGCCCCCTGAAAGTTAGAAATGATGAGCGGAAGAACAACCTTCATTCTTTCAGCGAGAAACAATTTTATACACACTCCCAATTAAGCTAATTGGCCTAAATTTATGCAAAGATACTACCCCATTACATTTAGGAATCAAGGTGATGTTTGTGCAATTCAATCTCCAATCCAACATGCTAGTATTCTCAAATTCCTTGATAACCTGCATCAAGTCAGCTTTAATCACATCCCAAGCACATTTGAAAAATTCCATCGTAAAGCCGTTTGGTCCCGGGATTTTATTCACACCAAAATGCAAAATCACCTTCCTCACTTCGTCTTCAGAAAAAGGCTTTTCTAGTGTGATACTATCAGCCATAGAGATTGAAGGCATTTCAAGATGATCAAAGCCAGGCCTAATCTTATGCTTTTCCGAGAATAAATAAGTGTAAAAATTCTTAGTTTCATCTGCAATCTTCTTTTTATCAAAACATAAATCCCCATCGATATTCAAACAATTAATACTATTATGTTTATATTTGAAAGAAGCCAAATTATGCAAGTAAGAAGAATTTCTTTCACTATCTTTCAACCATTTTTCCTTTGCTCTTTGCCCAATTTTTCTAGCTTGATTTAGAAAAAGAGAAGCATGTTGTAACTTAGCTTGTTCCCTAGCTACATAATCATCATCAGATAAATTGGACATTTCCTCCAAACTGTCCAGGGCATCAATAGTAATTTCTAGATTATCAATTTGCAGTTGCATATTACCAAATGTATCCCTTTGCCAATTCTTAATGAAGAATTTCAGAGCTTGAAGTTTATTAGAAAAAATATAACTAGGTTTTCCAGCAAAAACTAATACATCCCACCAAATTTTAAGATTTGGAATAAAGTCCGGATGCTGCAGAATAAAATTATCAAGCCGAAAAGGAGATTTAAGTTTTTCCCCAGTATTGCAACTAAACAAAATTGGCGCATGATCGGAGATAGGCCTTCTAAGTCTAAGTTGCAATGGTGCAGGACAGTGATCAAGCAAATCAGCAGATAACAGAAATCTATCTAACCTTATTAGAATTAGTGGATGTTGCGAATTTTTCCAGGTAAATATCCCACCTTCCATAGGCAAATCCACGAGATTGAACCTGTTAACGAAAGACCTGAAAGACCTTCTATTAGAATTAGCACCACCAGCCACATTTCAATCAGCTGCACATTAAATTTATTAAATTTATTTCAATATGCCCAGTTCTATTATTCTTCGTCATCAACGACGGGCGAGGTTTGTTGAAGACTGACCTGCATTTGGATTATGATGTCGTGGAACAACTTTCCTCACAAAAGACTTGAATATCTCTATCACCTTAATGATGTTGAAATGAGCTTCATAATGTAAATGTGGCCATTTCCATCTACATTATTCCTGCAGAGCTCTCGCTAAAACTTCATTATCAGTTTCACCCCTTAGTCAATATCGACTGACATTGAAAACTAAAGCAGTGAACTCGTCAACTTCATTGGCTATCTTTACATATCGACAGAACAACCCAGCTAAATTATGGTTGTTTGGGTTACCAGTTTCAGTGCAGAAGTTTTCATGTATGCTCTTCCAATGACTTTGATTGAGAACACCATTCATTTTTTGTTCTTTACCCCTAGACGGGTAGCATAGTACCAAGTTTCGAAAAAAAGATAAATTTTCCTCCAAGGTAATCTCCGCCGAGATTAATGTAAGGTTGAGCCATCTTTCAGAAAATTGAGTAAAATCAATTGTTTTCTGCAGGATACTATTAGTGTGAAAGTCGTGGCTTCGAAATGTGGAATATATAGGAGGTTGAATGTGGACACTGTTTCATTTGAACAAAACATCCAACGGCTATAACAATGGATTATTATTTTGAAGAGAAAGTCCATCATCTTTATGAACGGATTTATTTTTTGAACAGAATGCCCATCATTTTTATCAACGGATACATTTTCCGGAACGAACGTCCAACAATGAGTATCAATTTCAGTGAATTCAAATAAGGTTTAAATGATTTTATTAATTTTATAAAACAACACAAGATAATACACCGATTCAATTCAATCATGAATTCTAAGACTAACTCACATTCGAAGGCATCGCGACTGCACTTAGCATGTGCAACAAGCCTATAATAGCATCACGGTGTTCATAATCCACACACATATTGTGCATTATTAAGCACGCTCTCGTTATTGTCTTTAAGTTTTTTTCTCTCCAATAAACGACATGGGTTCTTAATAACACCCTATTTGGACTTTATTTCACCAAATGTATGCTCAATGTCCTTCTTATTGGCCGACTGGTAATCATTAAATAATTTTTCACATGAGGGAAGACGTTCCCTTGGACCCTTGTAAAAAAATTGGGGTCTAACAACCACACTCAATATTTCGCTTAGCAATCTGTATGGACTAACTCCAATATACTTTCAAGAGAATCAACTAGACAGTCAGACTAAATCTTAAGAAAAGTATTTCCAAGAGTTATATCTCCATTTCTCAATTCAATCTGCAATCAAACAAATAGGAATTTGTGAGCCCGATTGAATATAAGAAATAACTTGGACGGTATCAAAAACCAATATCCAAGTGTCAATCAATTTAATCAACAACCCAAAGGTCGGATTCACAATTGATTGAACTTACGCACAACTTGTGATATTTCAATTATATAAAAATATAATGCGGAAAAGAAATAACACGGACACCATAAATTTTGTTAACGAGAAAATCGCAAATGCAGAAAAACCCCGGGACCTAGTCCAGATTTGAACACTACACTGTATTAAGCCACTACAGACACTAGCCTACTCCAAGTTAACTTCGGACTGGAATGTAGTTGAGCCCTAACCAATCTCACACTGATCAAGGTACAGTCGCGTTCCTTACGCCTCTGAATCCCAGCAGGACTCTACGCACTTGATTCCCTTAGCTGATCTCACCCACAACTAAGAGTTGCTACGACCCAAAGTCGAAGACTTGATAAACCAATCTGTCTCACACAGAAAAGTCTATTGAATAGATAAATCTGTCTCCCACGGAAATACCTATAAGTTTTTGTTCCGTCTTTTGATAAATCAAGGTGAACAGGAACCAATTGATATACCGGACTTATATTCCCGAAGAACAGCCTAGAAATATCAATCACCTCACAATAATCTTATTCGTATGGTAGCGAAACAAGATATCGTGGAATCGCAAACGATGAGACGAAGATGTTTGTGACTACTTTTTATCTTGCCTATCGGAGAATAAATCTCGAGCAAATATTAGAGAAGATAGTACTCAATACGATAGAAAACAGCAAGATCAGAACACGTAACTACAGAGAAAATAGTTGGGTCTTGCTTCACAATCCCAATGAAGTATTCAAGTCATTAACCTGTAGGGTTTCGTGAAAAACCTAAGGTTAAAGGAGAATCGACTCTAGTTGCAACTAGTATCATACAGGAGGTGTGGGGATTAGGTTTCCCAGTTGCTAGACTTCTCCTTTATATAGTCTTCAAATTAGGGTTTGCAATCAATGCTACCTTGGTAACAAAACATTCAATATTCACCGTTAGATGAAAACCTGATTAGACTCAAGCTAATATCTTTCAACCGTTAGATCGAACTTAGCTTGTTACACACAAATGAAAAGTGACTTCATTTAGATATGGGTAACCGTACCTAAACGTGTACACCTTGTTGGCTCAACAATAGTTAACCGGAGTTAGCCATATGAACACTTTCATATCAACCATATTTATCTTAACCATAACTAGTTCAATTGACTCAAATGAAACTAGTTCTAGAGTTGTTCAATTGTTTATATTCTCATAGAAGTATACAAGACACAATTGAAGCAAAATCGATTTTGATTCACTCGAATCAATTCATGAACATTATAGCCACGGTTTGCAAAAGATTGCATTCCTTAATTTATAAATGTATTAGTTCATGAACAAACCGATTTTAGAACATAACCCACTCAAGTATGAAAATGGGTACGCATACCTAAGTAGCCGGACTTGGACTATATTCGCCAGTATGCAAACGGGTACACATACTGCCGTATACTTCCAAACTTCAGTTGAACCCAATACGCATACAGGTACGCATACTCTAGTACTCGGACTTCAACTGACTTCGCCAGTACGCGTACAGGTACGCATACTCTAGTTCCCGGACTTTACCTGACTAACCAGTACGCATATGGGTATGCATACTAAGTTCCGGTCTTGGATCAACACATATGCAAGTACGCATACTGTGCTTATAATCCAATCATGGTTAAGTGTTCTAAACTCCCATTTCAATCATTGAAACATTCTCGAAAGACGACAATAGCTGTCTCACACAAACTATTAGCTTCAAAGCAATTTTAAAATGATCGAATGATCAATACGGAACATTCATAGTCTACATCAAATGACTGTCTCACACAAATCATGTAAGATGTTATAAGGCGATTTTCACATGATCATCTTTTGACTTTCGTCAAGAATATAAGATGAACTTGGTTAAAGAGAAAGCTTACCAACACATATTTCGAGAAATATGTAAGCGAGTTAAACTCAGCTCGAAATATCAAATGTGTATAATCGAAGTTTATATAGCTATACGACTTTTGTCTCAAATAGGAGATAGAGTAGATAGACTTTTGAGTGATAGATGAGTTCAAGTCTTCACATACCTTTTGTTGATGAAGTTCCACAAGATCCCCTTAGTAGTTCTTCGTCTTCAATCGATGAACGCCGTGAAGCCTAATGCTCAACTACACTTTCTATCCTAATCCAAGACTTAGCTATAAGTAGACTAGAAATCAAGACTTATATTTTTCGCAACTAACTTGACAACAAGCTTGAGATAGCAACGGTTGCGAGTTTGACCGAGCAGTGCTCTAACACCTTATATCCTTGCGCAAACAGTGGACACTCAGGATAGATCCCATGCACCCTGCTAGTATTCGTGATCGTTGATGCGATAAACAAAAGGAGTTGCTGCACCATTGAGATCTCTATCAAATAATCCAACTGATGCAAAACATTTATGCCATTGTTGAGTTGGCCATACTAAAATAATTATGCCAGAACCAATCGTACAAAGCTAGCGCCTGTAGAACAACAGTTGGTTTGTCATGGTGTCTTGCGAAGTGTCTTGCTTCATCAGTTGGACAACACCTCCACTCCCAGTGAAAACAATCGACAATACCAAGCATTCAGGAAATCCACAAACTTCATTCTCTTCTAATAGACTTCTACTATCTTCAGTCTTAGGACGCCGCATGTATCAGTCATTAAATACCCAAATGACTGCATCCAATAACTTTTTAGCATAATGGATGCACCCATTTGTGTGTAATTATCTAGGCTATCTGCAGGAATACCTTTGGCTAGGTGCCTCATCACGACTAGCATTTTCATGTATGGAGTGTGCCCTAGGATCATACAAGTATTTCTTCATTGTAAAAAATCAGGATCAAAGTCGCAATTTTTTCCAAAAATTAAGGGATAGGGTTCGAGGCAAACTTAACCGTCCCTTGAAAGTCTCATATCCATTTATACAACCGCGGTTGAAGTAGTCCTGCATCATCTTAGTATCGGCATCAACAGGACATACGTATGTGCATTTTTTATTCTTCACCATAATCGACACAGGTTGGTGCAAATCATGCACCTCTTGTGCCACGACTTGATACAAGATTACGACATTTCGACCAGTAACCCCACCGTCACTTGCAAGATATATCTCATCTCTTCGTTGACGCATATATCTTACAAAAACTGCCTCCATAGTTCACATGAAATAAGATGAACACAAAGTTTTTATTAATCACGGGTATACACCATAATAAAGCTAACACCAAGTAAGAACAAAGTAGATTTTTTTTTTATAATAACGTAATTTAAAAAAAAAACACCGAACAAGAATATAGATAACACCAAACAACTGAAAACATTAACAACATGCATAGACAAAATAAGATAAACTTTTCTTCCATAGCAAATCAAGGCTCTAGTTAAACAAAAGAAGAAGAAGTTTTTCATTCACTAATCATTAAACTGACTTTTGGGCACAATGTCTATATCATCACCATCTCCACCTCTATAACCACTACCATAACCTCCACCAACACTAAGTCCAGGAAATCACTAAATTGTGGTGATGTTTGTGGCAAATCCACATAAGTCTCCTCATGTATATGACTATCCACTTGTACCGGTACATAGTATTGTTGCAGAGTCAATGCTCATCATGCTTGATGTTTACGACGATGTTGAGTTTCCTGGCAACATCCTTCCTGATAATAAGTACCCACTAAAGTTTGTTCTTCTTGACTCGAAGTGAAGAGACGCCTAGATGTTTGAGATTGGGGATGTCCAAAAGAAGTACTTGCATAATAACGACGTCTTGACTCTTCAAAAACCAATTGTCTACTAGCTTGGATGTACAAGTGTTGCTTATAGGAAAAGTTTTGCAACTCCTCTTGCAAATAAAAAAAAAGTTTGTAAATTATCAACATTTTACAAGAAATAATATTCAAATAAAAATCAAAAGAAATATTAAATTACTAATTAATGTGGCATTCATTTGAGAAAAATCATATGATTTTGTTGTCGGCCTTGGCACATCTATCGGTTGTTCATAAGGATTATTATAAAAAACAAAGTGCCAATCTATCTGGGGCAGTTGTGTCATGGGCTTTCCTGATGCGCCATATGTGTAGAATTGTGATGGCATGCTAGGAGTTAGATGATGAAGCAGCAAACGTCAATCAATACCAATGTTACTCACACAAAATCATCATGTGTATTTGCATGTGTTGTTTTTGTCATCAAAGGTCCGACATTTTTACTTTTACAGAATCGGTTATATTTTCATTCCTCGACAGCATAAAAGTGATCGCCTAGCTCAGGCACAACATGATCAACTACTGAATCTAACCTCGAATGGTTGCATAGGACTACTGTTTCCCCAGTTACCTGCCTCATATATCTCTCGGCCAAGTACGCAGAAACTCTTGTTACCAATTGAACATCCTTGAAAACAATTCTCCTTTTATACAACTCAAATGCAGTATGAAAACCTGCCAACTAACTGCGTGGACTCCACAGATCCCATGGGTGCCAAATTACTATATCATCGGTTCTCATGTTAATCTGACTTTGAGCATCACTTACTAAATGTTTGTGAAGATCTCTCTACTCTTTGACATATATGTTTGTTTCATAATGGATGGGTACAATCTAAGTCATCGTGCACTTTGGTCTTCTTCAATACTGGCTGACAGTTACAAAAACAAAAATAACACCAGAGTTCTAAAATCATCCACATCCCACACAAATGTTTATTCTCGCAAGAACTCGAAGCATCAAGGAATTTCTACATATTACCCAAAGCAGGAGTACTCCAATCATAAGTCCCAACATCACACAAATTATCCAAAACTATGCACCAACGTTTATTAACTCTTCCACTGAGGTCAAAAAAGAACTGATACACCAAAGCAAGAACATTCCATCTAATTCCTCGGCAACCACAGTATTGTCAATTATATTGTCATTCGTCGACTCCCTACTTTTTATGTAATTATCCAAGTGAGAGATACTATGTTGCTTGACTTTGATTCCCAAGAATCCCAACTTCCATATTTCGTACACTTTCTATTTATATATTCCAAATGATCTAACACACCTTGAAAATATCTATCATTCATGGTGAAAACGGGGGGGGGGGGGGGGGGGGGGGGGACTCAACCACCTACAAAAGTTGGGATTCTGGGGAATCAAGGTCAAACACAAAAA
>JAJJMB010012966.1:265677-342585 GCA_023531105.1 Papaver atlanticum
GGGGGGGGGGTACCAAATACACCACCAACTTTCTCGTTCAGCATTCTGTATGGACAAAACCTAATACAATTGCAAGTAGACCAACTTAATGATCCTTGACTATATGTATATAGAGTTTATATCTCTACCTCTTCTCAATCATTATATATAAGACAATAAGTTAGTGAACCTGATTGTTAAGAACAAAACTTGGACGATCTCAAAAGTCAATATCCAAGATCAATCTAGTCGTATCCAAATAATCCAGTCGGAATTCTGCCAAGTAATAAAATTTGTTATCTATCTTTTAAGATACGAATTCTACAAGAACCAAGTCTCGTAATTGATTACAATAAGATGGACGAATTTACTAAGATTGAAAATGTATAATTTGTGCGCGTAAATCCAATTATAAAGATAAACAATATATATATAATACGGAAAATTAAGGAAAAACATAAGACACTATAAAAAAATTAACGAGGAAACCGCAACTGCAGAAAAACCTCGGGGCCTCATCCAAATTTGAACACCGAACTGTATTAACTAACATATTATCAAACTTCAGACTGGAATTTAGTTGAAACTGAATCCACCCTCCAAGCAATTCAGTTACAGTCGCGCTCCTTATGTCACTTGAACCTCGAAAGGCTCTATGTAGTTGTTTTCCTTAGATGATGTCCTTTACATCCTAAGAGTTGCTCCAACCTCAATGAAGACTTTTGATACCAATCTGCCTATAACAGATAAGCCTGTCTGATTTCCATTTAGATCAAAAATCAAGGCTTGGAAATCTGTTTGCAATAGACAAAGCTATCAAACCTCACAATCTGGAACACTTACACTCATTTAGATGAGAAGCCTGGATCTTTTACCACCTGTCAAGAACAATCTTCAAAAGATCACTTAAGATCAATTATTCAGATATCTATCTTGAGGAATCACAAAGTCTTAGACGAAGAGAACTTTCCGATTTCGATTTATCTTGCCTGAAAGAGATTACGAAAACCTCGATAATAGAAAAGCAAGATCAGGATACACGAATTATCAAGGTAAAGATAGTCGGATCTAGCTTCATGAATCCCCAAAGTGAAGTCTTTTAGTCGTATACCTAATTATGTTTCCCATAGGAAACCTAGGTTCATATAGAACGATTCTAGCTATCAACTAGGACACAAAGTGTTAGGGATTGAACTTCCCATTTGAAAGAGCATCTCTATTTATAGATTTTCAAAACTGACTGTTGCTTAGAATCCAAGCTAAGATAACTTGGGAATCAAGCAAACACTTTAGGTCTTGAAAATACAGTAGAAAAATATACACAATGGTCCAGTTTTGGAACCGTGTATAATGACTTGTTTGGTTTGGAAAATATGCCATGTGAACAATAATCAAATTGATATTCATTAAAACACCCAAGAGTTTAATCATGATGCACACACATAAGTGTTAAAGTGATCAATGAAGTCTTAGAAGTGTTTAAGAGAGTCATAGCAATGTTTAACATATTTAAAAAAATAAGTTTTTGAGCATCTTTTAGATTTAAAAATAAATAAATAAAATAGGTCTTTGAGACGGTTCATGAACCGTAAGGCTAGTTCACGATTCAGGGAGCTACACTTCTTGAATCGGGTTCGCCAACCTTGTTCATCTCAAGAACTCAGATGTGCACTGTTCGTGAACTGGGTTCACCTACCGTACTTGGTTTATGAACTCAGATGGACACAGTTCGCCAATCGGATTCGCCAACCTTAAACCTTTTATGCCAACACCAAAAATTCAGTTCACCACAGTTTGTGAACTATTGCCAACTAAACTTGTGGTTTGCGAACTGGTTTACCAACCTTCCATATATTTCTGAAACTCAAATATCTATGGTTTGCAAAGTTGTTTTCCAACCTACCCTGAACAGAAATATCAGAAGTTCATGAATTTCTCTCTTATGATGTTTGAAACATTCTCAAATGATAAAATCAATTGTATGGGCTATTTTCAATTGGTCAACAAATTAATTCTCAAACAATAAATTGTTTCGAACTAATATTGTTAAGGACCTTTGAACATCTGTGCTATAATCATATTTCGAGATTTTTAACAATTCAAGCTTGACACGAAAATTATTCTTTATAAATCTATTATAAGTCATCCGACATAGTATCAACAGATAAATTGGTGAATAAAATAGAATGGTTTATTCTTCACATACCTGATACAGAAGTTCTTCAAATGTCTTCGTCGATCTTCAGTTTTCGAGGATGATGTCTGATACTTACCTTCCAAATTTTAACCTAGTCCGAGAGTTGACTTAGTACACTAAACATCAAGAAATAGTTTTTATCATCTAACATTGACAGCAAGCTTGAGATAGCAAAATTTGTGGATTCAACCGAGCATTACTTTAACACATAGATTCATAGTGTTCACCCATCAATATTTCATTGGAAGGTTATGGAATTAGCTTATCTCTTCCAATTTGAATACCCGTCAATTTGAAAGAAGTCCAAAAGCGTCAAACCTATCTCAAAGTCAAGAAAATAAAAAGTGAAAAGACGAGGGTAACCAAATATTCAGTTGAATGTCTTTATCTCTGATCTCATTCTTAAGAAGATTTGACTCTGTCTTTAATATTAGCACTTTCGAAGACAGAGATTTTATAGGCTTTAGGAGTTTTACCAACTCTTTATCAGCATCTTCTTTTCCATCAGAGAATGACTCAGATGTACTCTTGATTTTCGTAACTCCTAGATCATGGGTTAACGAATTGGTAACATCTTCAAATTTTGAGCATTCATACTCTTGCATAACTTTAACTGAATCAGACATAGATTCAATTCTTATAGGTTGGATCGCACCAAACACAGATTGTTAGATCTTTTCGTGTTTGCCTGCTCTGATACCAATTGAAAAGACGAGGGTACCCAAATATACCTCAATCTAAAACTTTTCCACCCATAAGTCCTTTCTCCGAAAGTGATTGTTTATGGACTGAGTCGATACAATACAACTAATCGGTTCACACTTCGTGTGATCGTCTATGGATACGAGATCGAGACAATACGACAACAAGATAACTTGCGTGATTGAATATGGATACAAGATCGAGACAATACAACAACGAAGTATGTTTACTTGATAATAGGTTCGGACTTAACCAAACACAATAGGATTACTATCAAGTAAATAGGAATTAACATTTGTGTATTTTACTTCTAATTATAATAAAACAATTATAATTGCGGAAATAGAAAAGTAAAAGACACAACAAGATTTTGTTAACGAGGAAACCGCAAATGCAGAAAAACCCCGAGACCAAGTCCAGAATTGAATACTCTCAGAATTAAGCCGTTATACAAAATCTAAACCAACTTCGTATAGTTGAGACCAAGAAACTAAACCTATAGTTCACCTAGTTACCTCAGTATCCCTGCGCCTCCAACTTGTAATAAGTCACGCACTTGGAACAATTCCTTTGGTTCGTATTCCAAACAATAAAGGAACAACAAATCTGTTCGGTAACAACTCTTTTCAAACAACGTGATATGAGTTTGACAAAAGGCTCTTCCGTTTATCCCAATAAACTCCTTTGTCAGGTTCTTAGATCTGTCTCTCAACAACTATCAAAGTAATTGTCTAGACTTATGCAATCAATACTCTTAATCACAAAGAATTGTAATGATGCCGATCTACTCAACTAATCAATCAAGGTTATCACAAAGATAAACTGATTATAGTTGGATCCCCATCCGATCAAGTTTTTGTGCACACCAAAGATTATGAACTCAAATAAGAAATCTTATTTATCTTCAAATCTTCTTAGATCCTCAATAAACACCTGCACACAAACAACTTGAATCTCTTGTGATCAATCACACACCAAACGGAGTCTGTTAACATTGGATTATCACAAGACATCTTTAGATCTAGAAACAGTTCTAAAGATCCTCGTCGATATTTCGTTCTAGTTTGAGTGAATCTTATATCAGAAGAGAAGATTCTCAAGCATAAACTAGGTGCAATCAAAGCTCAACAACTGTTAGTCAATCAAATCAATCGAAAACTAATAATAAACTGCAATTATCTAGTTTCCCACCAATAGTACTCGTAGAGCTTCCCAATCCCAAAGAAGTCTTTAAAACGAGCGGTCGTAAGAGATTTCGCCTAATTAGGTTACTTTCCTCTCCGAATAGATGGCTCCACCAGTAACAACACAACTAGGTAGTTTTGCTGGCTCTGAGGATTAGTTTGCTTGAAATGCAAACTTCAATATTTATAGACCAAGGAAGTTTGGACACCAAGGAATTTCCAAAACCGAATATTCTCAAAGATATGCAATAAAGTCCAAATCGGTTTTCATAATTCCTGGAAATGCACTGTCCAAATATAATGACCGAAATCTCAGTAGAAAATCTCCAATTAGTAAATGCACATTACTAATTTTTATTTTCTAAATATATGCATTTAATTGCTGGAAATTAAAAGCATATAAAACTAAAAACCTTAATTAAAAGATTCTCAATTTATTTCGATCCGGGATTCTCCTTTAGCTATTAAGGAATATCTTTGAACAATAAAAGGTAAGAGTTAATGCACATGTTCAAAGTATGTCGACATCTTTACTTTGTAAATCCTTTTTCATATTTACAATCTTGGAACCTGTTTGCCACACTTCCAAACAAGTTTAGAATTGGTTCATCTGACTTCCAAGAACTATGTGATTGATTATCCTATCAAATCACCAATCATGGGTTTCGCGGTTCTACCAAAACAAGTTTCGGTTCTAGCTCCATGTGGGTACTAAGATTAGTCACGCTAGTTACCAAAAGTTGGTTGACTAGGTACTAGGATCGGTTACCACATATTTATGGTATCTAACTTGTATTCGGTTGCACAAGTCATAGGATCGGTTCCCCAATTACTAAAAACTTGTTGCACCTCTTACAAGGATCGATTCCCTCTTATGATCGGTTGCACCTCTTACTAGGATCGGTTCCCCAATGTCTAGAGTTGGTCATACCAATTACAATAAATCGATCATACCATCTCAGGTGATTACTTAAGAACGGTTTCACTAATAAAAGTCATACCAATACAAAAGTCAGGTATTGTGAATAGTTTTACCAAGATACATAAACAAGTTATGAGAGGTTATACTAAACACACATATTGGTAATCCAAAGATTTTCAATGAATAACAATACCAATAAGCCTAGCGATTTCCCTTTCGATTCACAAAAAGAGTTTATGAATGTACTTCCTTTAAACGAATGTAAAACATTGTTTCCTAGGACGAAATCTTCACCCATACCCATACATAATCACAATAGCATTCATACGATTATGTCGATGTCTTATATACGAAGTTCAAAAGATAGACGTTATACTTCGTATTGTAATTCCTTAATACTATGTCTAACTAGAGTATAATCATTCACAGCTTCGCAGTTATGTTTTCAATATGCACGACTTGAAAGATACATTAGGAATGAAACAGTTCAAGTCAAATATTACTAACCTTAAGTGGAAGGATGGTGTCATCGTTGTAGCTCCTTACTTCTTCACATTCTTCAAGTCTTCACGTAATACTTGTAAGTCTCATATCCTAGTAACTTTCTAGCTAACCTATACGAAGTTGACTCTAGTAAATAATCAAGCGACTCTTTAAATGAGTTTTGATTCACTAAAATATGACAACCAAAATTTACATACCAACGCTTGGTGGGTTCAACCGAGCTATGCTCTAACAAAAAGTTTTTGTCTTCTTCCACCACCTCTCACGAATAGCTTCGGTTAATTTCTGATCTGCATTTCTGAAATCAAATTGAAATACTGAGGAAAAACCACAAGTCTCACAAAGCAAACGTGCTTGGATATCATCTTTAACTACTATTTCGTATAACTCATTCACACTGCTCCAACTGCTCCTAAATCTAAACTATCTGGTGTCACCAAATTACCATTACTTTTACAATGTAAATTTGACCACATGTATGACCAAAATAATACAAATTGCAATGATGCACGAATTATCTAAAATAACCTTAAAAAAAATCCCAAATGAATCATGTTTATATATCTAATTACAAGATGTAGGTTTCACCTATTATGCAAAAGATACAAGTAAGGACTAAGGGGAAGAACGTATCACCATAGTATTGCTTCAAGTTGTGGTGCAATTGGACTTTGGTGTAGGTAAAAATACTAAGTACCGCAATGTAACAACCATTGAGTAGATTGACTTTGTCATTCTAGAAAAGCTCGAAACGAGTATTCTCGTATGTTGTTATAGCTAAGGATCTTCGACAATAAAGGTGCCGAAACGATCATATGCAGAACCATAGAAAAATTTGAAGAATGAAGAATTCAAGCAGATGTTGAAGATTCAAGAAATCAAGCATGATGGATATTTGAGTTGAAAAGTTTATTTCATTGAATCCATATGTATTGATAGTTTTGTCACTAAAATTGACAAAAGAGGAGATTGTTAGAGCACTGCTCGGTCGACCTCGCAAGTTTTGTTATCTCAAGCTTGTTGTCAATGTTATATGTACAAAACTATATCTTGATTTCTAGTCTACTAAAGTCAAGTCTTGGAATAAGATTAGAGTATGGTAGTTGAGTATCAGAAATCACCGAATACCCTTGAAGATTGAAGATTGAACGACAACGAAGACATCAAAAAAGGTATGTGGCGACTAATCTCATTTGTAATTCTTGTTTAAGTTTACCTTTCTAATCTATCGAAGCAAGTACTCACTCTATGGAATTATTCCTATGATGGTAAATATACATTTATGTATTCACTCGAGGATATTTCAGCTTATGAATTCAGTGACAATCACCTTTGTCCATGGAAAGGTGTATAAATTATAGTGAACGAAATTACATATCCAACGATCTAAGAACCACTCAACTCTGAGTTATAACGAAGAAGTTTTGAGTGATTTATTAAAGAAACTCATATTATATGCTGCTATGGAAGTACATAAATTGGAAACAGCACACGAAATTTAAGCGACATTTCCCAGTGTTAGAGCATTGCTCGGTCGAACTCGCAACCGTTGTTATTCCAAGCTTGTTTGTCAAGTTTAGATGATCAAAACTATAAGTCTTGATTTCTAGTCTACTTATAGCTATGTCTCAGATTATGATAGAATGTGTAGTTGAGCTTTAGACTTCACGGCATTATCGATTGAAGATGAAGATCTACTGAGGAGATCTTGGAGGAACTTCATCAACAAAAGGTATGTGGAGACTAAAACTTATCTATCACTCAGAAGTCTATTATATTCTATCTCCTAATAAGACTAAGTCGTATAGCTATATAGACTTTTATATTATACACATTTGATATTTCGAGCTGAGTTTAACTCGCTTATCTATTTCTCGAAATACGAGTTGAAAGCTTTTTGCTTTAGCTACGTTCATCATATTCTTGACGAGTTTAGTTAGAAACAATTTATTTGTTGGAAACTAAAATATTAAGTCAAAAGATGATCATGTGGAAATTGCCTTGAAACATCTTACATGATTTGTGTGACAGAATCATTTGATGTCGACTTGGGAAGTTTCATATTGATCATTCGGTCACTTGAAAATTACTTGAAGCTAATAGTTTGTGTGAGACAGATATTGTCGTCTTTTAAGGATGTTTCAATTATTGAAATGGGAGTTTAGAAAAAAAAACCTTTGTCTGGATACAACACAGTATGCGTACCTAGTATGCAAACTGTTTTGGTATGATTCAGGTCCGGGAACCTTGTTTGCACGCCTAGTATGCGAACGGTTATAACTGTTAAGTCCGAGAACCTTGTTTGCGTACCTAGTATGCGAACGGTTCTTCCTGAGTTAGATCCGGGACGGCTGTTTGCACACCCGTTTGCAAACGGCTGGACAAGATCAAAGTCCAGAAGCTATAGTTTGCGCACCTGTTTGCAAACTTAGTGGTTTAAGTTTTAAAATCGGTTAAGTATGTTTTTCATACTCATGAAAAAAAGACATTTATGAATTAAGGAAAGCAATCTTTGCAAACCATGGCTTAATGTTCATGAATTGATTCTTGTATAAGTACTTTGTAAGATTACGAATCAATCCGATTTTGATTCAATTTGTTCATATATATTTCTATTAGATAGTGAACAAATGAAAAACTCTATGAAACACAATTAGATTCATTTGATTATCTTTCATGATTGATTGATCATCATATTTGATATAGAGGTGTTAAATGAATGTGGTTAAGACAACAATGTTCATATGGCTAACTTCGGTTAACTGTTATTGAGCCAACTCAATATACACGTTTAGGTACGGTTACCCATATCTAAATGAAGGTATATTTCATTTGTGTATAACAAGCTAAGACCATCTATCGGTGGAGAGATATTGCTTTGGTTTTAAGCAAACTTAGCTTGAATCTTAAATCAGGATTTCATCTAACAGTGAATATTGAATGTTTTGTTACTACGCTATCTTAGCTTTGATTGTAAGTAAACCATGATTTGAAAGACTATATAAGGAGAACTCTAGCAAATGGAAAACCTAATCCCGACACTTTCCTGTGTCCTAGTTGCGACTAGAGTCGATTCTCCTTTAACCTAGGTTTTTCCAAAACCATATTAGGTTAACGACTTGAAGACTTCATTTGGGATTCGTGAAGCCAGATCGACCTATTTTCTTTGTAGTTGCGTATTCTGATCTTACTTGTTCTATCGTATTGAGTACTATCTTCTCTAAGATTTGCTCGAGATTTATATCTTATAGGTAAGATATAAAAAGCACAAAGCTTTTCGTCTCATTCTTTGTGAATCCGCAGTAACTTCTTCTACTACCATATAGTTAAGTTATTGTGAGGTGATTGATATTTTTAGGCTGCTCTTCGTGAGTATAATACCGGATTATCATTTGGTTCCTGTTCACCTTGATTTATCAAAAGACGGAGCAAAACTCGTAGGTGTTTCTGTGGGAGACAGATTTATCTATTCCAATAGACTTTTCTGTGTGAGACAGAATTGTTTATCAAGTCTTCGACTTTGGGTCGTAGCAACTCTTAGTTGTGGGTGAGATCAGCTAAGGGAATCAAGTGCACAGAATCCGGCGTGGTTCTAGAGGCGTAAGGAACACGACTGTACCTTAATCATTGTGAGACTTGGTTAGGGCTTAACTACATTCCAGTCCGAAGTTAAATTGTAGTAGGCCAGTGTCTGTAGCGGCTTAATATATTGTGGTGTTCAAATCTGGACTAGGTCATGGGGTTTTTCTGCATTTGCGGTTTCCTCGTTAACAAAATTTCTGGTGTCTATGTTATTTCTTTTCCGCATTATATTTGTTTATATAATCGAAATATCACAGGTTGTGTGTAGTTCAATCAATTGGAAAATACGACCTTTGTTTGTTGGATATAAATTGATTGACACTTGGGCAATTGTCTTGGGATTACCTTTTTTCCTTTCTCTTTCCTTCCTTTTCTCTTGGGATAACAGAAACTCAAAAACCCTAAAGCGTCGCTGCTCCGATCTGCCTCCATGAGAGCAGATCGGAGCAGTTCTTCCTAAATAATCTCTTCTATTTCATTCCTTTGCATGTCTGTTAAATTGTAGTACTCGATTTAGCTTTATTGTTTTCTAATTTCTAGATCTATAAAGTCTGCAAATGTTTTAGAGTTTGATACTTTTCTTAGATTCAGTAGCGAGCTTGTAAATCTCGTTTTTTATTTGGGTTTTTGTCTTAGGGTTTGTGGTTGTTTTCCTTTGTTCATGTGAAGAACTCAAGTGTAAGAACATGTGTTTCTATGGTGACATATCAACTGCAACAGCAACGGAAGCAGCTTCAACTCTATCAGTGGAATCAACAACAGCAACCTCAAGATCATCATCAACAATCTAATCAACTACAACAATAGTGACCAAGACTCCAAGGCCGATTCGGACAGTTTCAGACCGTTTCAGAATGATTTCAACCAACACAGAAGACTCCAGTTACTTTAGTTTTAGATTTAGTTTATGTTACTTTGATACTTTGGATTACCTTGATTTACAAGGTGTTAAAAAACCATGGCCGGATCTTTTGAAGATCCCATGGCTGCTTTTGACAGTGATGCAATGTTTAGTTTGGTTTAAAACAAAACAATATTGGCTACATGATGTGGATTTTTCCTCTGGGACAATTGAGAATTCTGATTTGGTTGTAATGTGTGTAACGGTAGGAGTGACAGTCAAGAACTGGTGGAGAAAATATTTGATGATTGTATCTGATCCTTGTAAACTCTGTAACGATTCCGACCTCAAATCGGTTTTATTAATCAACTTTTGAGGCTTGCCTCTTTTATGAAGAAAAAAAGTATTTCTCACATCAATCAGGCTCATAGATTTCTATCTGTTTGATTTGCTGATTGATTTGAGAAAAAAAAGATATAAATCTTTGATATCTTTCTTGGTTGAGCTCGCTTTATAAGCTGGTGCTCTCGGAATAATATTTGAGTTAGTCCATACAGATTGCTAAACGAATTATTGTGTGTGGTTGTTATACCCCCGCTTTGTCACCCAGACTAAACCGCAAAACATGACTAGATGCCTTTTTTGATCAAGTTTTTGATGTAGCCTCTTCTAGGCAAGATGGTTATTCTTACACACACAATTGATTGCAATATTAAAGTATGTGTGATGTTTTATACTCCTAGATTTAGAAGATGGATATAGAAATAGATGGTTGCGAATGGACTTCAATACCAAGATGAACCTATGACCTAGTGGATTGAGATACTGGTCTGGACTAATATCAACACAACTGGCATATACAAGGGGACCAGTGGTCGATAATCCTAATTCTAGATCAACTCGTCTGGCATATACAAGGGAACCAACGGTCGATTTATTGAACACACATTTATTTATTTATTTATTATTTTAACGACATGATTAGATCTTTTGGATCCAAGCGCATGCTTCTTGTCAGCAGATTACATGGTAATTCCCGTGGATCCTGCATTCCACGCTTGTTTAGGCGACGGAGACAGGGAGAACACACACATATTGCTATCCAAGTGTTATTTATTCCGATTGGTCTAATTGGTCTAGTCTTTTTTTTTTTTTTTTTTTTTTAGTAACTCAATCACTCTATTTCAACCCAACAGACATCAACATAAAAAAATTCAAAAACAAAAACAGAAGTAATAAGATGATTCCGAGACACGGTGAAACTATCATGTTATTTCTAACACCTGAACTCCGTGCTTTTATGAATAGACTCTTATAGGCGTTTCCATCTAATCAGATTGGTTCCTCAACTCCTAAACCAAAATGCTTCCATCCACTTAGATTAGTTAGTGCACTCCTTAATAGGCATAAATTTCTAGACTCTGGAGTTTATAATGCAACTAAAAAGTTTCTCCCATACCCCCAAACTTAAATCTAACATTGTCCTCAATGTTCTAAAGATAAAATTAAAAGCATGAACAAGGAGAAACTGTTACCATTTAAAGAAAAAGAGTTAAGGAAAGATATTACCGTGTTGCATGAACCATGGGTTACCTCCCAAGAAAGTCTAAGTTTAAAGTCTTCAGCCAGACATCAAGTACCATGAAATGGCTAATTCCCTTTCAAATCATATATCAGTAGTCGAAATAACTGTGGGTCATCAGAACCAAATAGCACTGCCACTAGTCGAATTAACAAATGGATCACAACCTTATTGAAAGTTTCTTGCAAGACAACTGGACCTATCTGGGGCGCCCACTTGGGCTTCATATGGATGTCTTGACAAACAGATTTATCCGAATAACGGGTCTCTAATAGATGGATTTCCTCTTGGATAGTATCGGGAGGATCGGGTTGTGGAGTCTGAATAGACTCAAGTAATACCTCAAATGCACTAGGCTCGAGTCCCAAGTTAGGGACTTCTAATGGGGAAACTTGACGATCAGTAAAACCATCACTACCCCCAAACTTAGGGTAATCACTACTCTCCGTAAGACCTTTAACTATGGCTTGAATTTCTGGATCCTCAGAGTCTTTAAAATACTCAAGAGCTTCTTCCCGTTCTAAAGTTTGGTCTTCTATCTCACCTAAGATAATTGTCTCATCAAATTCATCTAAAGAATCACCAAACAAAGTGTCGTCCCAACTATCCTGAACTAGATCCTGAACCAAAGGACTAATCATATTCACTTCCTCTAAATCAGAAGGTTGTCTGGTAACATTAAAGACATTTAGTTCAGTGGTCATATTACCAAAGGATATGTTCATGAGTCCGGTTCTACAGTTGATAACAGCATTAGACATGGCTAAAAATGGGCGACCTAAAATCACCGGTATTTGATTCTCTGGGTCAGGGACAGGTTGTGTATCAAGGACTACAAAATCCACAGGATAAATAAACTTGTCGACCTCAATAAGAACATCTTCTATCACACCACGCGGAATTTTAACAGACCTATCAGCTAACTGTAGTGTTATCTTGGTGGGTTTCAATTCACCAAGTCCCAGTTGTAAGTACACATGGTACGGAAGTAAGTTCACACTAGCTCCTAAGTCAAGTAAAGCTTTTTCTACCCTGTGTTTTCCTATCGTGCAAGCAATGGTAGGGGCACCTGGGTCTTTATACTTAGGAGTTGTGGTGTTCTGAATGATCGAACTTACATGACAGGCTAAAAAGGCTTTTTTAGGGACACTAAGTTTTCGCTTTCACGTACACATATCCTTGAGGAACTTGGCATAAGCCGGAAGTTGCCTAATTGCTTCTAGTAACGGAAGGTTTATGGTAACTTTCTTAAAAAACCTCCATAATGTCATTAAAGTTGGATTCATTCTTTGTTGGTACTAGTAGCTGTGGAAATGGGGCTCTAGGAATAAAATAGGGCCTCTCAGGAACCGAATTGACATCATCAGAGATTTTATCAGTCTCCTCAGCTGTGGATGGTCCTGAGGGGTGAACTACAGTTTGCTCACTTTCGGGCATGTTTACCTTATTGTCTACAACTCTACCACTCCTAAGGGTCCTAATAGCATTCAATTGATTCGATGGTTTTGTACCTAATTCATGAACTCCTCTAGGGTTGGGTTGGGTTTGACTAGGAAACCTACCTTTTTCTCTCAGAGACTTATTTATCAGACCTACCAGGGTTTTTAACTCGGAAATAGCCTAACTATTTTCTTGTCCTATCTTGTTACTAGCTTGTAGACTTAGTTCTACTGATTGCTGAAATTTTGCAGTTTGCTGAGTTAACAAAACGAGAGATTCCTCTAGGCTTAGGATTTTCTTATCCGACTGATTCTGAAATTGAGCTTGTCCCGAAGGATTCTTAGCATAACTAAAACCTGGGGAAGCATTAGAGTTACTAAACTGACCTTGATTATGGTCCTTAGACCATGCAAGGTTCGGATGGTTTCTCCACCCAGGATTATAGGTTTCTGAATATGGGTCAAATTTCTGACGATTATCGAGTCTAGTGTTATTATAAAGAGCATTGGCTTGCTCTTCATTATTATGGCCTTCCCAAAAAGGCTCCAATCTACCACTAGTGTGACCCATTTCTAAAACTTCTAACCTTTTAGCTATCGCTGCAATCTTGGCATCTGATTCAGAGCCTCCTTCTACCCTATTAACGTTTCCTCTGCTTAGAAGAATTGTTTTCCGGGGTTCCCTATTATTTTCCCATTATTGGGTATTTTCGGCGGCTTCATTCAAAAATGCCATTGCCACATCAACAGTTTGGTTCTCAAACCCACCTGTACACAAAGCTTCTACCGTGGATATTGTGGAATAATCTAAACCCTCATAAAGGATGTGAACTAGCCTAACCTTTTCTAAACCATGGTGAGGACATTGTGTTAACAAATCATTGAACCTTTCCAAATACCTATACAAAGATTCTCCCTCTTGTTGTGAAAATGTGCAGATTTGCGTCCTAATAGACGATGTTTTATGCCTAGGGAAAAATTTATTGAAAAAGGCAGATGTAAATTGTTCATATGTTTCGATTGACTCAGAAGTCAAACTATACAGCCACGATTTGGCTTTATCTTTCAGGGAAAAGGGAAATAACCTAAGTTTCAAAGCATCATCATCTAAGCCTCTAATTCTTAGGGTACTACAAATTTCTTCAAAATCCCTAACATGGAAATAAGGGTTTTCATTTTCTTTCCCTAAAAAGATTGGGAGCATCTGTATGGTCCCAGGTCTAAGCTCATAATTGGCTTCTGTGTCAGCTAACTTTATACACGAGGGACGAATAGTCCTAGTTGGATTCAACAAAGCTTTCAAAGTAGCCATTTCTGGTGCTATCGGAGTATTGGGGATTCTCTCTTCAGTAAAAGGAGTACATTCAAAACAGGACTCTCCGAAAATCGGACCTTCTAGGTCGAGGTAATCGAGACGCTTAGAACTGCTAGGTTTTTCTTTAACAAATCTACCTAGGGCGTCTCTCTTACGTTCAGGCATACACAAGAATTTCCTAAATTGGAAGGGTAAGCAATCGCAAAACAAGGACGACTCAACCAAATCAACCCTATTGATTTCTAGCAAACAAAAAGCATGATGGCTCCACTTAGATTGTTTTTAGACCAGCTTCTACTCTTCCAAGAGGAAACTGGGTATAATTTTAGCAAACCTCGTAGGACTATCCGAATAAAATAAGTCGAAGAGAAGTAGGAGAAGCTCAGGGGAGCTTTGATACCCCCACCTCTTTGGCAACGCTTCCCTGGGTTACAAGGCGGCTCTAATCGACTTACAGTAATCTTCCTGAACTTTGAGTTAGGCTAACAAGATACCCAATACGATCCTTTTGAACGACTTTCCTATAAGCTCGTTACCCTATCGGTCTCGTTCTAGTCAATATTTTAAGCTTAGGTTCGCGTTCGGTATCGTTTTCCTAAGGCGGGCAAGAAGAGAACGGTGATGAAATACGAACTCTTATCTTGTATGGCCAGGCCTTGCCCTTTACTAGGAAAATAAATGTAAGTATTCAATTCCTCAGCATATATGCACTTTAAGGAAGACAGTAAACCCGCTGACAGGGGATTCACGGGTGTTTAAAAGTTTACCTCCCGTACCAGACGGGCGAAGAACCGTTGAAGTCGACTCGGGCCACTGACTCCTGTGTCAGTGTACGAACCCGAGGGGCCGAGACGATATCGTAATCGTCGTCCTTCCCTGCAAACAGTTTATATATTTAAGGATACCCTTCCGTAGGGTATATAAAAATAATAATAATAATGTCCCAAAGTTCACAGTCCAAAGTTCAAAAATAAAGTGCAAAATAAAAAATAATACAAAAATAAAAGATGTCCTAATACAATTTCTAAAAAGAAAATCTAAAGAAATAAAAACTAAAATAAAAATAAAATCTAAAAAATAAAATAAAATTTCTTTGTCTTTCTTTTGCTTTTCTTTTTGCTTTTATCCCTGGCTCAAATTCTTTTCGTTCCAAAACCTATAGACAAAAGACAAATACCCAAAAACGTAAAATAGAAGAAAAAAAATATATATATATAAATAAATAAATAAATCTAAAACCCTAAAAACAAGTCCGCGTCGGCGGCGCCAAAAACTGATGTGTTTTGTAGTTGTAGTGGTAAAAAGATTCGTTGCTCGAACTTGTGAAGGATAACTTTAGACTTAAATTCAAAACTAAATAGAAAAATCACTAAAAATTATAGCAAACACTGACAAAGTTGATATCAATATTAAAAGAATACTGAGGCTAAGATTCCACTATTTTTCCAAGTTCAAAGTGATTTTATCTAGTATTTATATTTATTCAATTTTTGCGTTTAATTTGATTCTAAGCTATTGCAACATATAGATTTTCAAAATAGCAAGTGTAAATCCAAAGTATAAAGCATCAAAAACCTATGGCTAAGCATGCTCTATCAAAAGAAATAACAATTGCTTAACGAAAATCATTCAAACAATTATAAATCAAGGCAAATAATCATAAAAATAATTGAAATAAAATAAATAAAATAGAATATTCCACTTTTTGTTGGAAAAATAGCTTCCTCTATCGCCTCAGCAATGTGGTTTAGCTCCTCATATTAATCATAATCTCAAAATACATGTTTATGGCTCAAAAGTTGATTAAAAGGGAGAAAAGTGTTAAAATAGCGGATTCTGCAGTTGCTGAAGGTCTGAATCAGAAGTCGGAATGGTTGCTGAAAGGCTTCGGTGACTGCAGGAAGATGCGACCGTACCTCGTTGTCACTGAAAATAAGTCTGCCTCTGCAACTGACTCTGAGGGTCTAATGTTCTTCGTGTTCTTCGCAGCAGCAGCAGCAGAAAAGTTTCTGTATCGACTCCAGTTGATTTTTTACGCTTCTCTAAGGCTCTAAACTTCTCCAAACTCTACCAAATTGTTCGTACCACTAAATATGACTCGAATCAACCTATATATAGCCACTAAACACAAAATCTCTCGAGTTAATCCATAAATATTCTCGGGTTTTTTCTCCTCAAGTTACGGGATTTTTCTTCCCTCTTTACGCGTCAACTTGGTTTCCAAACTCTCTTAAACTCTCTCAAGACTGAATAAGGACTCCATACACTCCAATCTTGCCCTAAAATCTTCACAAACTTCTTTTGTAAACCGAAAACATCTCAAAATATGAATACTCCCTGTTTTGCTCCAACACGGATATCTATCCCTGTTTAATCGATTCTACAGCTCATACCAAACTTGTATATCCTTAACAGGGTTAACCCAACGAAAATCAGCCCTTGAATCTCCTTAAAAATCGTCCAAAATTCCAACCAGAAAATTCTGTTTTCTGTAAACAGTTTTCCCGCCATTTTTCGTTTTGAAAATTCGAGAAGAAATGTGACCTCCCCGTATCCAATGCCGGTCTGTGCTTAGCAGTTGCTTGGAAATGGGTTACCCCTTATCCAAAATGAGAGTCCGAATAGCAAGTGTCCTCCCAGGAGCCTTTAGCAACTTTTCGAGCCAATTTTGCCGCAAAAGCCTATTTCTCCAAAAACACCTACAAAGGGATAAAATACCAAAATTAGTACAAAAATGGGTACTGACAATATACACAATAGAGATGAAAATAGACACATAAATGCGTCTATCACTACTTCCCAAGTTAAATTATAATTTATCTTATTTACTACGAGACAATTACAAAAATTTAATTTATGCTAGAGTTGTAACTTAGGAAAGACTCTAGAAATAAGGAGAGCTTGAAAAAAGAAAATAGCTCACGAACTTTCTTAGGGTTCAAGCTACCATTTACTATAAATAAAGGGTTCATGTAAGATACACAATTCATCCATTGGAAAATTTGTGTGTGCTTCATAAGGTTGTATTCTACTACTTATGTTCTTCAAAAACAAGAGTGAGATAATAGACGCTTTTTATGACTGTTTCATTCTCAATTCGCTTGTAGGTTATTTTATTTTATTGAGAAATAAACTTTTATAGAAAAATTTGCTCGAAAAACGATAAAGACACCTGGAAGAATTGCTAAAGGCGCTCTCATTTTGGATAAGGGCACTTTAGTGGTAAAGGCACCTCTATTCTGGATAGGGGCACTCCACCTTCTCCGCAAAAAAAATGGCGAGAAAAAAATCTAGTTCACATGTGGGTTTTCTGGATAGAGTTTGGGCTAGATTTCTTTAGAGATTTTATTTGTGTTGGATGGATATCAACCTGTTATGTCAAAACAAGGTTGATAATATTTTTGATTCGAAAAACAAGGAAGTTTCTGTGTATTTCTCGAGTAAACTGGGAAGGATAGTTTCTCGAGTTTTGGTTTTCTTCTGGCAAATACTTGGAGGAGATATTATTCTAGGATTTGATTTTATATGTTGAGAAGACTTTGACAACCAATTATGCGTAAAGAAAAAAAGAAATAAGGAAAGTTCTGTAACTTTTTGATTAAAAAAAAGATATATTTCGGTCTGTGTGTATAAACAGGAGTTGGGTGAAGTCATAGAGGCTTACAAAAGGTTTAAAGAGAGAACAGATTGAGAATCAGAGTTGCCTAAAAGTTTTCATCACTAGCAGAGAGGGAAGAACATGAAGAACATTCTACGGTTGAAGACAATCGTTCTTTGTTACGATCACGCTAAGAGAATTGGTAATGGAGATGGATAATGGTTTGAATATGGGAACAGGCAGTGGATATAAATGGTAATGATGATGGTTAAGAAGAAGATAAAAGAGTTTACAGACGAACCCTAGCGTCCAAGGCTTATAGAGGAGCCCTAACCTCCGATTAACACAAGAGTTAAACAAGTTTCTGGTAGCTTTCCATTGATTTCATATCTCTTAAATAAGGATTACAAAATATTCTTAAGATCCTATAATCTAGGAAGTAAACCCACAAACTCAAAACACAACTAATAACTCCTACTGACCAGGACTCTACTAACACGTTCACAACTAATTGAACGACTAACTCAACTCAACTCAAATTATTCTCTCTTAATGTAACCCTAACTGACACAAAAGAATTATATTCCTAACAAAAACAAAAAGAACTTAAATTATGAAAAGTTGACTGTAACAGCTACTCCCCCCTTAATTTAAGCCTTGTCCTCAAGGCTATGCATTGTCTGTCTCCATGACATGATCTCCATCTATTTCTTCAATGACGGGAGAAATCATAAAAAGTTTCTTGTAGCGGTGTCCCGGCTTGAACTTGTCATCACAGTGGAAGCAAAGTTCTTGTTTCTTGCGCTCTTGCAACTCCATAGTAGTTAATTTCCTTACTGGAATCTTCCCTTGTGTTGTTGTTGGAGTAACAACAAACAATTGTGACTTATCACGGGCCTCAAACAAACGTGCCAATCCAATTGCTTCTGACAATGTTGTTGGTTTATTTGCCTGCACATCAGTTCGAATCGATTCTCGCAACCCGCTAACAAACAAACTTACTTGTCTAGTTTTTGGAAGTGAACCATACTTTGCTAATAACTTTTTGAATTGATTTTGATAGTCTTCAACGCTTTTGGTCTGCTGCAGCTTACTTAGTTCTCTGAAGAAATCTATAAAATTATTCGGACCATAACAATTTTGTAATGCAAATTTGAAATCTTCCCAAGTGATGTAAATCATCTATTGCTTCAGTATTTAGTACCAAATCTATGCATCATCGTCAAGATGATAAGAAGCATAACTAACTTGTTCACTTTCAGGAATTACATGAGGATAAAAATATTGCTCAGCCCTGCATAACCAACTAGTAGGATCATCTGTGCCTTTGAAACTTGGAAAAAATAGTTTAACACCACCTTTCAGTTTTGCAGAAGTTTTTGAAAAAGAACCTTTACCTTCATCTGATTGTTTTCGATTACCTTCTGGATCGTTTTTCATCAAATCAAGCATTGAAGCTAACTTTTCAAAAACATCAGTTATTTTTTCAACAATTACCTTTTGCTTATCAACCATAGTCTTTTTTATACCATATGTAGTTTTCTCTAAACTCTCGACTCTCGCATCCATTTTTAGAGTTTTGCCCTGATTTGGCGGAAATAAAGAAGAATGATAGTTTTTTTTTTGGAAGCAATGATTACAAGACCTTCTACCCACAATACAAGATAGCCAGGATCTGAGATACCACTTGTTACGATCACTCTAAGAGAATTGGTAATGGGGGTGGATAATGGTTTGAAGATGGGAACATGCGATGGAGATAAATGGTAATGATGATGGTTAAGAAGAAGATAAAAGATTTTACAGACGAACCCTGGCGTCCAATGCTTATAGAGGATCCTTAACCTCTGATTAACACAAGAGTTAAACAAGTTTCTGATAATAATTTTGTATCCTTTCCATTGATTTCATATCTCTTAAATAAAGATTACAATATATTCTCAAGATCCTATAATCTAGGAAGCAACCCCACAAACTCAAAACAAAACTAATAACTCCTACTGACCAGGACTCTACTAACACGTTCACAACTAATTGAACGACTAACTCAACTCAAATTATTCTCTCTTAATGTAACCCTAACTGACACAAAAGAATTAAATGCTAACAAAAACAAACAAAACTTGATTATTCTCTCTTAATTATTCTATATTATCAAAAGTTGACTGTAGCATTCTTTAACTGTCATCGATTCTTAGCAGAGAATCGTCGTTCTGTGACATTCTTAGTAAACTGTTTTCTCTGTAACACTGGGGTACCTACAACGCTTATAAACATTGCAGTTTCCTTGTTCTATTATTTTCTCTTTTTCTCTTCTTTATGAGCATTTTTGATCCATGATTAATTATTTTGAGAGAGTGTACATCATGAGGAGATAAACCCCATTGCTGGGGTGATATAGGAAGTCTGTATATCTGTATTTAATTAATTGTGATTGATTATTTTATGATTTTTACCTTGAATTAAAATTGAACATATGATTTTTATTTCTTAGTTGTGATTTCGTTTGATAGTTCATGTTGATGTTCCATGCTTTTGATATTTTGAAATCTACTTGTCTAGGTAATATTTTAGAATCAATTTGAATGTATAAACATAATTATTAAATTGAATCACTTAAAGATTGGTGAATGGTGAAATCAATAGTCTGAGTAATGTTTAAAACTTGATATCATTTTTATCAATTGAGTTGTTATTTTAGTTTTAAAATTTAGGTCTAAAATCAATCTTCACAAGTCTGAGTTGACGTACTTTATTTACCACTTTTCTGAAATGATCATGAGATAATAAAGACTTTGCTTGGGATCGCAAAGCACATGTTGGTAATAATCTTCTTAGATTGTTATGCAACTTTTATTCAGGTTAATTCAATAATTATTGTCTATTCTAAGGTCATTCTCTTTTGATATAAGGCCATTCAGGGATTGTTGATCATAAAACCTTGGATTTGATAGATTTCAATCTAAGATCGTATACTGACACTAGTTGGCTGAAATATGGATTAGAAAGAAAACTTCATATAAAGTATCTCGTAAATTCCTTAATATGTTTTACAATATATACCTCCAGATTTATTCCAGTTGTTCTTGTTGTAGAATAAATTAGGTATCTCTACACGTTTTGAAGAGTATAAACCCTAATCCTACGAGTTTGTTTTGATATCTACTTTTTACCTAGTAGTTGCTCGAAAAACATAGGATTTCCAAAACCTTGATTCACATATAAAGGGAAATCAAACAGGTGTTTTGTGAAAGCAAAATATCAAAAATTCTTCAACTAAGGGAATCAAATGCGTAGAATCTTGCGAGGTTCAAGAGACGCAAGTAGTACGACTGCAACTGAGTTGCTTGGAGGGTTCATTCAGTAGTCTGAAGTCTAATAGCATGCTAGTGTCTGTAACGGTTTAATACAGTGTGGCATTCAAGCTGGATAAGGTCCCGAGATTTTTCTGCGGGTGCACTTTTTCTGCCATTAAGATAAAGTAGAGTTAATAAGTAAATTCATGCCCAACTTAAGGATTTAAGAACTTAGACAAAGCCGATTCAAGTTAATTGCATATTTAGTATTTTGTCGCATGCTTTATAGTCATATCTTTTTTTTTTAAATAGCTTATATGGGAATCGTATCAGATATGTCCAGAGCCGTACCAAAAATCTAATGCGCTCTAAACGAAATCAAAAATTGCTAAAAACAGAAAACCTTCTATTGTTTCATAACATAGATGATATACATTAGAATATACATACAAATGAAAAAAATGTTTCTTACATCAATTTTTTTGTTTTTAAGAAATTTTCTTGTTGGCCTGACACAAGTAAGTGTTTCGGATTTGGTAACAAATATGTCGATTTATTCTATAGGTATCATTTGAAGCTCTTATACAATGGCCAAAACAAAAAAGATTTATTTTGCGTTATATGTGATACCAAACATATCACATATATACATAACTCACATCTATATATATTCTTGAACCTGAAATTATTTAGTGTTATTTACTTTGAGAACTTCGAATGAGGAAATCAAACCAGGACAACTATTTTCACATTAGAGGGGAAGGCGTTCTTATTGAGTTGTGTAAGCTTCAACGATTCTTACTCATTAGAAAAACTTTATGTACATGTAAAAGAAATATATATATATATATAGTCGTGCAACTTTTGACTCTTTTAGTTTGAACGGGCCAATTACATTGGAGAAAAGATTTTCTGTTTTTAGATGTATTGGGAGAAGCCTGTTAAAATATTAGTTGATCGCCTAGGTAGCATATGCCCCTAGTACAAACTCGGATATGGTATTAAGTTAAACAAGTGTTTAGTGACGAAGAAAAGCATGTTGAACTTTGTGGATCTGACCATCGTCGATTATTGAGATGGTTAGCACCTAAAGAGCTTTTCCTTAGTGCCAACAAAAAATCATCTGCGGAGCCCTCAAATTCTCAAATATTCGTCACATGAGCAAAAATTGCATATTACTTTGTAAGGAATTGAAGCGATGCATGCTTGGATTTAAACAATATTCTAAATTTAAATGATATGAATAGTAACAATACCACACTAGTAAAGACTCCTCAAACACCGAAGAGCACAACAAAGACGAAGCTAAGTACAAATGCGAGAATTCATGTGGAGACTAAATCCTTGTGTAGCCCTGGATATCCTAAATTAGGGTGTAAGCTTAAGAGTGCACATCCGCAGGATAACAAAGCGGATAGCTGGAGGCTTGCGCACTTCCTTGAAAGGTGTTTCTCTGTGAAAATTGCTCCAACAAATGCACTGGAGATCGCGACAGCAGGAGTGGTGATTTTCTTCGTCTCTGTGGCAGAATCCCATTTAAATGAATTAATTAATTATCATGAGACCAATCATTAAAATGACAATGTAATCACTAGTACCATAAAATTCGACGCATGGATAACGAGCATCACCCCCAAGCTTCTTGTAGTGAAAAAGTGAGTAATAAACACGTTTATTCATATTCCAATATCATTAATGTTTGCTTACTAACTTACCGTTCTTTTAATTCCATACTAGGAAATTTGTGAGCCTATGGAAACACTGAACGGTGAACGACGTTCAAGCATTTGAAGAAATATAAGTGTTGAAGAGATGTGCTCTGACATTCATCGAAGATGTATTAATTCCTGGGATGATAGACTATGTATACTAAATTATTTAGTACGTTAATTTACTAAACTACAAATGCGTTAGTTTTCTAAAATTATAAATATTTTTTTAATAAATTGTGGCACAATCGGCCTTTATGAGCACTCACATCTATCAATTATATCGAATAATGTGGCAAGACTTTTGTGTATCAAAGAATGATAAACAATCGGCATGTATATCAATCAATACTTGTTTATTCCTCGTGTTCATCGTGAACGAAGGACATCAAACCAGATGGGGTGTACGTATAACATCGTATTCGCCATTTCCAGTTTGATGTTCTTGAAAAAAAATTATGTTTTGACTATAGATTATGCATCTAACACGATTAAAGGATTACTAATTAAATTAATAACACTAGCTAATGATGGATAAATTAGTCATTAACAAAAATAATTGGAAATGAGATTTTTTAACTCACTAAAAAAATGTTCGTATTTTGTTTTTTTATGGTAGGCCTCAATTATTTTTTGTACGCCATAATCTAGTTAGGCTTAAAAATCACCTTAAAACAAACTAGGAGACCATGGATATGTTGTTCTAATTTTAAGACCGAGTCTTATGGGTGTTTCCAGCCTCTTCCCAACAAGAAAAACCCCGGCCTAAAGTCTAGATTCCTGCTCGCGTTCCCTCTCACTTGGGAACCTCTGCGGGAAGATGTAGTGGACGAAACAATGGTTATCCAGTTTTAAAAAAGTGAATAACGGCTGATGGTTGTCCGTTTTCTAGAAACGAAAACTGGATAACTATTATCTGTATTTTGAATTATTTATTTATTTTTCCTTGTTTACCAACGAATCACCACAAGTTAGAATTTTACTTTCATCAAATCACCACAAATCATTAAGTAACCACCATACATTCATTCAATTCATATTATCTACCAAAAACCCTAACAATGATAACACCAATTCAACAAAAGGAAAAAGAGTTAGGGTGCAAGTTCATTAAAGCTTATCTTTGATAATTGAGTTGATGAAACTCCTCGAAAACTTCTGGAACTAACAATTCAAACTCTAAATAATAGACCAATGAAAGATTTGGAAGAAGCAGTACTATAGATTCTTGGATTCAACGGATTCATTTTTTCTATTTATTGCATCCTCCATTGAAAACACAACGAAGAAAAAACACCGAAGAAATGAGAGAAAGGAGAACATAGAATGGTTGTCTGGAGAATGTAAATTATGAAAAGTTTGAGAAGTTCAAAGGACCCGGTCTAATGCACTACCTTGAAATATAAATTTTATATCGGAATTTATATATTGACGGAAAAAAATCCCAACAAAGATATGGAACCCTCTTCACGCTTTTCATGTTTTTCATCTCAGTGCTAAAAGGCAACCCAAACACCATTGGATATCCCTTCGGAAGGTTTTCCGGGAAGTGTAGAATTGTGCATTAAGCACCCGACACGTTATACCGGTAGGACACAAGGAGACAACGTATAAAAGCATCACGATCATCAAATCTATTTTTCACAGCCGGGACATTTGCATCATCCTAATCCTGAGACATTCGAGATTGTGGGGTCACAAATAGTATGATACTGAGTGTCATCATCATCATCGTCGCTGTGTTTACAGCTTGAAAGAAGACGAAACAAATGTTCAAAGTAACGGATCGATTTCTTTCTTTAAAGAAAGAAAACAAAACAAGAAAAGAGGTTGGGGCCACACATATCTCCCTCTTTGTCTTTGTGGAGGATTTTCATCTCTGAAATGATAAAATATGTTAAACAGGTTTGAAATTTTTGACGCTTTTTAATAGTTATATATTTCATTTCTCTTTTGATAAAGAAGTATAACCTCAGCATGGTTTATGTTTTAATCCAATATATTTAAACAAGTGGTTAGAGCAACCACAGTAGAAGACCAAAACTAAAAATTTGGTCCAGAAATCAATCACAGTCGAACGGACTAAAGACTAAAAGCTAGAGTAAAACTAAAAATTAGAGTATATATGGTCTGAAATCCGGACCAAAACCATATTTAGTCGAGCGGACATTAAAAGTGCACCTGATACCGAGCGTAGGTATAATATCCGTTTATAGTGGGGCGTAAGTATAACATCCGTATGATGGTGGGGCGAACATTTAATGTGCGTTTGAACCAAAAGCAAGTATTAAGTGGGACGAAGATATAAAGTTCGCCTGATGAGAGGCGAACATATAATGTGCGTTTGAGCAAAGCGGGTGTATTACGTCCGCTCGACCAAATTTTACTCGTGTACCGTAGCGTGGCATCAAGTAAACCAAATTTTTTTTAATCGTTTTTTGTTTTTGCTCTTTGGTTACGACTGTACCACTGCTGTTGCTCTTACTGCCTAATTTAAATCATTCTGTAATGCTTTTGACAAATAACATTTATGGACTAATGTATTTTTTTGGCCGGATATAGTATTGTCCTCGGCATCGACTATTATTGGTTTTGGACCGTATAGGATTTAATGCTATTGGACCGTTTGTATGAATTAACGCTAGGGGTAGATCCCAAACTAATCAAGAAGAATGAAAGATTTTACGTTATTCTTTTTGTTTGATTGACAGGGGATTAAAATCGATCACGGATCTTCTTGCCTCTTCCGCACACGAAAAAGATTGAAAATAATGAGTGAAGATTGTACTTGAGGAGCTAAAGCATGCTTGATGACTTATGCCTGTTCGATCGCATTGGATACCTAGAATATGAAACCATGTAATGTATCGTGCGAGAATTCCAATGAAATCATGGTAATTTTTTGTGGGAAATGAAGGGGCAGTGGCACAACTGAAAGAAGAAGAGATTAAAAAGAAAAAAGAAAAAAAAAGAAAGAAAGAGGCGTATGCTGCTTTACGCCTCTGAGGCGTTGAAAAACTAATAAAGTGATCCATGGATTGATGATTTTAAGGGGGAATATGGGTGTGGAGAGCACCGCCTTACTTTTAGATATAGCATCATTGTCTCTATTTTCACCGTCTCCTCAGCTCCCAAAATGTTGGGCTTACGTAAAAATCATGATCACGGATTCATACAATCATCATAACAGTAGCTAGCGTTTGATATTTTTTTAATGCAAGCTATTCGTGTTTGATACAACATTTAGCGGTCATTGCCGGTCTATATGCCATTTCATATTAGAGTGATAATATCGTAGGATGTTGCAAAGAGATAGAGGCGAAAGCATCACGAGTGGCCTTTCAAACGGGCAATAATAGTGGCCTGCGGGACCGTGATATATCGAATTTGGTCTTGTTATGTCACCCCACCCACAAACATAAATGGCGGTGTAGTAAGAATAACGTAATGAGATAAATTGATAATGAAAAACGGCGTGATCCGGTTAAGGTAGGGTCAATATCCCCGTGATTGTCTCCGCCGATCCTAATTAAAAATTAGACGGTAAGCATCCCATGCCCATGCTTGTAATGACAAAATAGGCATCCAAAAGAATCCAAATGATGTTTTTGATTGATTACAGGAAAAAAGAGTTTTTTTTTTTTTAGTGGTCCCAGAGTACATCCAAACTCCTTAAATTGGAGTGGATTTCAACAATTACAGGTTCAAACCCCTATCTCCGCAATGGGAGGGAGCATGCCAACCACCAGACCACTTGGTGATTGGCTCAGGAAAAAAGAGTTAAAAGTTTTTTAGATCAACAAAAACGGCTATATTTTTAAGAAACCTATTATTGAGGCGTCACATTCCAATAGAGGGGCTTCACTCATGATACTAATGTTTATTTAGTTGGTTAAGGGGTGTCCTGAAGACATTTAAAAAGTCTAAATAGTCCTTCCATCAATTTAAAACTAATCAATAAAAGAAAAAACTAAAATCAAAATCAGTTTTTATTTCATCTCCTCCTAATCAATAACAATGATGGGGATCGACAACAACCCAACAAAAAATTGATAATCAATAACTCAATAAGAAAACCAACATCAACCAAATGATTTTTGATGTTTGATTCGGCACAAAGTCGTATGTTTTTCCTTGTTTAGTGTTTAAAATGGTTTGCTTTCTTGTGCACCCATGCATAATATAGCAACCAATCATTGCATTGGGAAAGTACAAAAACAATTAAAAAAATAGGAGAGATGGTTTCCACATGTTTGGTAGATCTATGTTAATTTACACTCTCCAATGTAAGTGGAAACCATCTCTCCTATTTTTTAATTGTTTTTGTACTTTCCCATGCAATGATTGGTTGTTATCTTGTGCATGGGTGCACAAGATAACAAATTAGAAAAATTAGATTTCCAAAACCAGTTACGGCTAGGTATTCTTAAATTTCTAACCGTAATTTTGTTCTCTGAAGCTGTTACGGTTAGAAAACTAAAAACTTCTAATCGTAATATAAAAAATAAATAAATACATATATAGAAACCTAATATTACGGTTAAGTTCGATTCTAAAAGATCCAACCGTTTATATCCCTGGGAAAAACATTTTCAAGTATTAAAACTTAGTTACGCTGGGTTGTTTAAAATATACCTACCGTAATACACGAGTTTTTATTGCTTGTTCAAAATTCGTAACACCCGGTTGGCTACTTCCAATTGGCTATCTAATAGCCTATACGTGTTTAACATGATGCAAAATCAAAAACGCTACCTGTACCGTGAAAATTGTACAACATTTTATACCGAGTGAGACATAAATGGTGACCCCCTACAAGTCCTAGTGGGCTCCGTCCACATCTCATGTCTCGCTCGGTGCCTTTTCACGGTGTGTGTAGACTCGCTCATGCAAAATTCATACTCGTGTGCCCATCTAGCAAGATATAATTCTTCATGAATGTATGTCAGTGGGTCAGCCAAAACTTAACATACGACACATTATAATTGTCCATCCAATTGGACACATATCATTATTATAAAAAAGGTATGGTGTTTGTCTCCATGATGACAAAAGCTATCAGACGGACGACGTTTAATATAGACCCGATCCAAAGATCGGGAAACTACGGATGGAGTTGTCATCGGAGGGCTGGGAAATTTCGGTTAATGCGAAGTTGATCAACGTGGGGAACGAAATATAGGGGCGGCTAAACTCTCTCTCTCTCTTCCCGTTTTCCTCTCGACCAGAACTACAAAATTCAGTTTCGAACCTTAAAGCGTACAAATCTTTCAATAGGCCACGCAAAAACCTAGATTTTGCATCTCTATTGTTAATTGAGATTTTAATTAGGTTAGTAGATACGGTGAGAACTAGATTAATTGGTTACAACTTTCATGTTCATTGTTTGTAAATTTGATTTAATATTGATTGTGCGTATTTTTGGGTTTAGGTTTAATTACTGGAGGAAGAAGAAGTTGAAGCATGATGATTTATTTAGACGATGTATTAGTGGATAAGTTCCAAAGAAAACCTAACCCCTAATCCTTTTGCCTCTTTCCTTCTGTTTTTCAATTTTCCTCTTTATTCTCATGAGTTTGGTTTTACATCAGTTTATTGCGTCAACGAAGAGTTCACATGAAAAACTACGAAGGAAATTGAATGGGGGTCGTATTTACTATTGTCTTAGTGATATTATGGTCTCTTCCAGCAGGTAAATTAACCCACCATTAATCCACTTTTTAGTCACTCACTTTCTTGGCGATTATATTTATCGAATGTTGAATTTCCAGAATGACTTTTTGATTTTAAATGCCTTGAATTACATTCTACGAACTCACCCAATGCAGGTTTTTGGTACTTCACATTCTGGGCAATCATAACTATATTGTGGGGAGCAGTTAGATTTTCTTATAGTAGAACACCTATTTGATCTTCTTTAGGAAGTGGTAGTAGATGTAAAGGTCGTATTAACATCAACGCATCACATTTCAATGTTCTATTTAGCCTATTTTAAGATCTGCTATCAGTATTTGTATTACTGAATGCAAGTGGACTACGGCACCTGTGGGCTATGTTAAATTCAGTGATGATGGCTCTTCAATGGTTGTTAGTGTTGTTTTAGCTACCAACTAACCAAAATTGAAAGCAAATTGTAGAAAATTTATGGCAATAACCCTGCAGTGGGTCCCTTAGAAATGGTTAAACCACTGTTAGGTTGCTATGTTCGAGTAATACCGTTGATGATATTTCACTTCCAGCGTAAAACATTTGTATCTCTACCATAGCACACCTCTCCGCCATCCTCCTGTAGAATGGATTCTGCTTTTGAGAGTTGCCTGACCGTGGTTTATCTAAGTTAGTGAATGACTGTTTATTATATGTGTATGTGTACACACAGACACACACATACAAATTGTACCAAATATTCAAGAGCTTTTTTTGGTTTGCTCTGTCTTGCTGCTATTCAAGTGGTCTTTTTGATAAAGTTTGTTTCATTTCGCTTAAACGTTGTCTTATTTTTTTGTACCGACCGTCTTTAATTGTATCTTCATCTTTGATCAGGTCATTGCTTTTACTGATGTCGTCGGTCTAAATTGGGATTATTATGGCATTTGAGGACTTAAGAGGTAAAAAATAGTGTTATGAACGGTATACACACTTGAAAAGAAAGAAGAAAACTGGCTTGCAATATATTTAGCCTCTTTATGCGTTTATCTACCGTTTGTGTGCCGTAATCTACTACTATGTTTAAATTTCTCGGATACTCATTAGGTACTTGAAAATTTACTCTAAGATAGGCGATGATGGTGATCTTTACCCCTACGACATATCCGCGGCCTTGACTAAACACTATTCGGCAACATAAAATAAAATTGGGTTAGCTTTTGATTCATCAATATGCTTGGCATTGTTTGTTTCTCAATATTTGACATCAAGTTCATGCGGTTATGTCACGGTATAGCATTAGATATTAACTGAAGTTGAGTACATGTCTATTGTTATCACTAAGAGTAGAATCTTCATTTCAACTTTCGATCTTTGAAATGAGTACAATATTATATAGGACAAAACTATGACATAAATTAACATGAATGCACATTTTTTTTAGAAATTACGCAGGTACTTCTTATTCTATAAAAATATTAATGTGTATGTTCTACTGAAAGTTACCTTATCTTCTCTTTAAGGTTTAAAATGCAATCGTTTTCCAAACAAATACTCCATACACATTGAAATGTCTTATTTTTCTGTGTTTGTAGTTCAATCGAGGAACCCATTGCTGAGCTTGCCTTACTTTTGATTTATTTTGTGTTTGTTTCTTAAATCACACTTTTTAAATAAATTGATGGTGTTGGAGGTGGATTATATTAAGTTTGAGTTTTAATTATCACTACCCACTCCACCTTTGATATACTCTAGGTTCCTCTAGCTTCATTTTTTTACACGTGTTGTGAAATTTCAGTTTTTTAAGTGTTGTACTCATATTTTAATATCAGACATCTATTAGATTTGACCATACTTTATAGATATGTTGATAGTAGGCTTGCCTCAATGTAAATACAGGGTAAATGCAGTCTCCAATTGATGTAGAAGTTATATTAGTTGTGTTAGGGAATCATAGAGAATGTAAATGTTACATTGTGTTATGCAAGGCTATGTAAGTGTTGGGATTCTTGAGATGTGTTGGTTTTGGATGCATTGGTAATTTTTGTCAATTTTTTTGTTTTGTTTTGTTGCGGCAATGCGATTTTTTTCGAGTGCGACTTTGTGCACCTCAGTTAACCCGGGGTGCACATCCCTCCCTTTATTATAGGCTGTAGTTTTGACCATGGTTACCTGATTTGCTTATATTTATTTTTGGATAATTGATATTGGAAATCGCGTAAGTTAAGGAAACAAATTTTGGGCGCATAACCCAAGTTATCATTGATATTTCCCTGTGTGTTTCTCTCCTTCTCAATTTTCTCATTTGTTTCTCCTTCTGATCGCTGAGGAAGAAATCTTAATTTCCCTAAGTCCAAATCTCACAGTACCTGTAGTGATTAGCCAAAACATCAAACGTATGACCACCACCATTCTTCCTTTATATCTAAGAATTAAGAAGGTGCTGGTGTTATATAGCTGTAACTGAATCTGTTTTTTTTTACTCTTTTCTGTTTTTATCTCATTTCCAAATTCATTTTTGTTCTTAAAATAAAAAGAAAAAAATTTGTCTTTCGGTAACAGCAAGGATTGAATAAGTTTCAAAGAAAGAATTGTGGAAGTCTTATGTATAAACTTATGTCATCTAGATGAACTCTCAAAGATTTCGAGTGATTTTCCATTGACAATGACCAAAAGTAGAAATCAATCGTGTCTAGAAAAACTCAGTCAAATGGTTATTGATGAGATTCTATGTGGATTCAAAATGTTGAATCTAAATATTTAGTCAAATCTTAAATTATGATCTGTTACCAAGGAGAAATTCGGATGGAAAATTGCTAGATATATAATCGAAGTACTAACAAGAGAGGGGAGTGACAAGAGATAATACAGAGAAGTGAAGAAGTGAATTAGTAAAATGAGATAATCAAAGTTTTTGGTTCTGTCTAATTAATGCTTATCCAATTCCCCCATGCAAATATCTATTTTTCAAATGAAAAAGCCTCAAACAAGATAAGTAACCATAATTAAAAATTTATCCAATAAGAATGGGAGGAACGTGCACCCCCGGTTTAGTAGGGGTACACATAGTTGGGCTCGATTTTTTCCGTTGATAATTATTAGTATTTTAGCATTCATGGCTGTTCAAATGCCGATATATTCTGGAAACTCAACAGTGGTATGTGGTTAGCGATGCATAAGAGTCTCCTGTATTACAACAGGTACTTGAACCAAGTTTTCCCATGTGGGTCTTTGTTTAGTACGTTGTCTCTGCATCGTGGGCTTTTTGTTCGTTAGTTCTTTGCGTCATTTCAGATTATGCGGAGTGTTTGTGTGATTAGTTTACCCACTTGAATTTTTGTTTATTTGTTTGTGTGGCAGGGAGGACAAACTTTCTATTGGAGGTTAGATTTTCACAGATGTATGCACTGTTGATTTAGACAGATGTTGTTTTTGAAATTGGTTGTTTTGATGTTTTTGCTTTGTTCAGAAAAAAGTTCCAGTGATGTTTTGAATTTCTTGGCCGGATCTTACATTCCCATACTTCGCATGAATTTTATCACTATCGTTTTGAGTTTTTAGCATTGCTAGCCACTTTTTGTTATTGATCAGTATCTTATAAGAACCGTCTTCCCTTTGGGGTAGAAGGGTTTCTATAGACGAAGAGAAGATGGTTCTTATAGGTTACTAGCCAATTGCATCAAACGAGGACCACGAGAACTGCTTCTGGAATAAATTGAGAGAACATCGTCTAGATGGCATGGATCAAAGATGGATTTTTTTACAACATGTGGTTTTTTTCTATGAAACAACTTAGGTGAATTGTATCCGTGTTGGGGGATAGAGGTCTTTTGTAGGCTAGGAGAAGAAGATACTCACTAATCAATTGCATCACATGGAGTTTGTGGAAACTGCTTTTGGGAGAAAATGAGTGGATACGGGGAACAAGGAGTACAATTGTGGTTCCATCTTTGCCTTGATCCTGTTCAATAATCTACGTTGTCTTATCTATCAATGACCATGAGATGTAATTTCTTTTAATTTGTTTTGCAGGTGCTCATTTCACATTAACGTATCTACATGCCCTTGCTCGGTTTGAAATAGGTAGGATTTATTACTCCTCTACTGTTCTCTTTCATCTGCTGTTAGCTTCATTATACAAGCGATTTCACCTGCAGATCATAAGAAATTCAAGGAATAATCTAACAAAAAATGATTTAAGAAAGGGTCAGCCATTTGCTGGTAGGTTAATGTAGGAAAGCAAAAGCGGTTGTCAAACTTATGTAAATCCAAATGCCACCAAAACTATCAATATTGGATTAATGCGGTGCATTTAAATAAAGTGCGTCAACAACAGGGAAGTTTGTAATTTTAAAGTAACTTCATACAATTTTAATCTTCTTATGTAAATCGACTCCCTCAAACACCGAGAGGAACCGACATCATAGTCTGACACGAAGGTGACCTAGAAAAACAAAAAAAAAGGCACTAGGATGCGACTAGACAAAACAAAAATTACAACCACATTAGAGAAAAATAAAACACTTAATTAAGTACACTATACCTAAAAGCTAGAATCAGCAAAACTAAGGTCACAAAACTTCCCACATAGTCAAAAAATATTTATAAAAAATGCCGGGATTTTTGTTTGTTCATTTCAAGTAAATAATTCAACTTTGTTAAATAAAAAAACCCAAGCATAATTTATGTAAGTCACAATACATTTGTTGCCATTAACTTTCACCTAATGAATGGGGGATTTTCATGGAAACAATGAATAATTAAGGCATCTGAAAAAATAACGAATAAAAGAGGCACAAATAAATTTTTACGATGTCCTCAATTATGATATATATGAAAATGAGACTATATCAATGGACATACATAGATAATATATACATCCTAATAAAAAATAAATGGATAACATAAACATATTAATTATATTTTACAATATTTCTATATAACATACCGACCTAAAAATTGTTTGTTGCATGCTAAAAATTACATAATACCAATTAGATGTTGAACCGGGGCCGTATGCACCCCCAAATCGTGTGCTCCAGCCACCCCCAAATCGTTAAAAGGCAGCCAAAAGTCATTTTTTTATGTGTATTATTTGGAAAATAAATTTATAGCCCAATTAGAAATTTAATAATTATCCCATAGTGTAGCCCACCTTGACTTTCAGTCCTGCTTCCGTCAGAAACATAGTTATGGAGGGTTCAGATACATAATTTTAAAGGTGGAATCTATGGGTCCAGGAGATTTTGTGGAATTACTTTCCCCTCGGCACGTTTAGTTTCCCAAATTCCCTGGAATCAAGTTTCATGCGGGAATCATTTTTCCAACAAATCCTCTGCATGGAGTCCGACCCTCCCCTTAAGATTTGTTGGGAAACTTATCAAGGGATTTTTGGATCCATTATTTTAATCCCATAAATAAACAAATTTAATATTTTGAATAATAATAAAAAAAAAATCGGAAGCATATCAATGGCACAACAAAGACATTTAGATTCAATGTAACATCAGTTATCAGTACGGGAGATCGGTGGAACCATGTGAGAATCTCTTTAAACAGCTTCATTACTCTCCCTTTTCATTAAACAGTTCGAATGTCGGTTGATCTTAGCCACAAACCTCAGCAACAAGCCTTTTGTTTCAAATTTTTACATGCAAGTTTTATCAAACCAAATTCATAGTCTAATAATTGTGTCTTATTGGTTTTTCCTCAATTTTAAAAGCATGTTTTTCTTTATAGGGTTTTCTTTAATTGTAGGGTATGATGATTTATGTTAATGGACTATAATACCTGATTATTACATTAAGGTTCTTATTTATTACATCTCCAGTAATCTAAATACTCCAAATGTTTTACACAATTTAAGGCATGTATTTTCCAAGGTTTGTATTTTTTTTCCACGACCATGAATATATATGTAACCCAGCTTGGAAGTACGAGACCTTAAACACAGTAATATTATTCAAGGAAATGAATATATATAGCCCAAACTTAGAGGTGGTTATCCGCAAATAGTAGACTTCCATATAGTTTTTGCATCTCTGTTTGTAAAACTTATCAGCAGCCTGTATCCATCATTGAAAGTTAAACTACATATGGTGTATTTTCCTAGCTAATGAATATATTTTCTTTGTGTGGGCAGGAGTTAGTTATGGGCATTCTCTGTAATGGTCGTGAAGTGAGGTGCATATTTAGGTACCTTAGCAAAGAAACAGTGTGAGCAGTCATGGATACCGTTCCAAAACCCCGAGGAATAGATATACTTGAGCAAGGATAAGGTGGAATAGAAAACGCCTGAGGAAATTACCAATATTGATGTTCGAGCATGCAACGTCAGAACTTTCAAATTTGCGGACGCACCAACCAAAATTCTCGAAGTCAGGGTGGGAATGACCGGTGTTTTCCCTCATAACACGGGCATCAGCGAAGGACTTCTCAGAGGTACAAAACTTCTGATTACTCCATTGCACTAGAATGTAATACATGTTGTGCCACTATTGAAGGGTGACACTGTGTTCTTTACAAGAGTACTATTTTCATAATCCAACCAGACCTGGCCTTTTATATTTTGTAGAAGACAATTCCCTGTGAAAGTTGCAACTTATTGATGGATGTCTTCTATCGATTATAACAATTTTATGCAGCATTAGAATTGTTAGATAGACCTTCTGAGATGATTTTTTTTTTTCGTAGACAGTTTTAGTCTGCTTGGATTAAAGATTTTTCTTACTTATTATGTGGTTGATTACATTTAAGTTGCTGCTTTGGTTACTCTCATGGAAAGAAAAGAAAACTTATTGCAGTCGGAGTACATATAATCCTATTTTGGTTGGTCTCGCGGTGATGTGCACAATAGTGTTTTTGTGTACTACATCATATGCCATGACAAATTACAAAGAGTTTGTGGAGTTTTAAATTTGTTTGGTAAAATATCCATGACAACCAATTTCATTCCCAGTATAACACATGTTTTTTTCATCATATGCCATGAGAAATTACAAAGAGTTTGTGGAGTTTTAAATTTGTTTCGTAAAATATCCATGACAACCAATTTCATTCCCAGTATAACACATGTTTTTTTTTCATACACTCAATGTTAATTTGATTAGTCTTAGACTCTAACCTTTTGTCGATCCTGTTGAGTATAACCCGCAGATATAAGAGAAACAAATCATATTTGACTCATTTTACATGGCCTTTTCACTTAAGTCTGTCCTTATCGAACATGAATTATAATGTGCATAATGTGTATATGTGTACGAACGAAAGAATAGTTGTAACGACTAAAATATTGCAAAAAATGATAAATTACAAGGAAGAATCTTGGAGTAATACTCCTTGATGATAGCCGCTGCTTTTTAATTTACATGTGCTATTGGAGTCTTTGTTTTTCGTGTCAGAATGAAAATTATGCAAAAAATACCTTAATTGCTTAAACGCTAGCAAAAACTTAGTTTTGGGTTAAAATTGATTATTTTTTTATTCGATTAAACTTATTAATTTAGTTTGGTACTTTTAAGAAGATCGGAAGAAAAAAAATGGATATCCATGGCTCTCCTAAGTATGACTTACAAGGTCCAGGTGTTTTTACTAAACATACTTACCAATTTGGTTTCTTGGCATGATCTACCTAGGTATAGCTTCAATGTTATGGATATCTTCATGTTTACCAAAAATTTATAAGGAAAACATATATGCAGGTAAACGGGTGATTTCCAGTATGGTGCAGTTTTTGAAAACTTTATTTATGTTATCACTCCATAATTAATTGCATATGTGATTATTTGGGTTCCTCGCGATTGATTTTTCCAGCATAGCAATAATATGCATTTTTGATTGTCCTATGCACAACAATTTAGTTTAGATGAAAATTTCAATGTGGTTCTATTTTAACTTAGGTGTTGCCTAATCATCCATCGTATGTAATTCTCTTTATTGACTAAGCATAATGTTATTATTCATCAGTGGAACAAGTCATGGATTACCTAAGCACGCTAAGCTGTTAAGCAGGACCATGGATCAAGCAAACTTACTAGACAGATCCTCCGCTCATAATTACATTGAACGTGGAATTTAGTGGTCAATGCCGTTGACTAGGCATAACCCGTGTGTGTAAATCTTAGGACATGAAATACGATGATGTATGCATGTATGTATTGATGATGCGTGTATGTATTCAAATAAAGTTAGTACATGAAAAAATAATATAAAAGTTGAAGACTAATGTAGTGCTCCAATGTTACAAATACTTGGCATCGAAGTGTATAAACGTGAATCTAAAAGAAAATGGTTTCTTTTATAGAAACAGAGAATCCCTAGGTTTTACAAATTAATTATCATAGTGTCTAAAAGTGCATCAAAAAAATACCAAGTTTCACTATTGCCCCTCTCAGCTCAGCACATTTTCAATAAAGAATAAATCATACTAACTCTTAATTATCAAATTGCAGCTCCTACCATCATTGTAGGTGTTGGTGATGCCATCATTATTATATGTACAAACATGCCACTGCTACCACTAGATAAATTTGCAGGTGACAGACCTTCGCAAAGTTAGGTAGGTAACTCATTTAGTAAAGCGTTATAGATGTTGAACGATTTTTATTTTCTACAATGAGAATTGAATTAATGATTTGTCTGCAAGCATATTAATAGTTCATTTGCATTTCTAATGCTTTTTTGATAAATGATTAATATGATACAGTAAATCATCATCTATTCACATCAGCTATCAAAATATAGTCATTTGGAAAAATGTCATATTATAGTTGTTAAAGGACTTAATTACTAATGTGGTAAGGTAAATGCATCTTGATATATATATATATATTTTTTTGTAAGCATAGAAAGTTTAATTTTTCTTTGGTGCATTCATCTTGATAGAGGATAGCAATACAGATGTGTTCCACATAAGTTTGAATTCCCCAATAAGTACAAGATTGAAAATGTAATTAAACTGTTGAATAAGAAACACATATATTCGAGAATGTTGGAGAACTATGTGGAAATAAAATTTAAAAAAGTTCTCGGATTCAATAAAAATAGTAAAGAAAACATACCAAGAAACTCATACTCCACATATATAACATGAACCACTGATCACGAACGAAGCAACAATAGTTAGTATTGAGATGTTGTTTGAGGCAGAAACTATAACAGTACTACTGATGAGTATTTCAAAACAAATTATAATAATATTAACTTCATTAATTGAAACCTGACGGAGCAGTTGAGAACCTTGGAAATGAGTTGTTCAAAACTAGATAACACGGTCTAATTAACACTTCAAAAATCATGCTGAAGGAAGCTAAAGATAAACATAACTATGCGATTCTGGATCTCTCACTTTGAAGGTTAAAATAAAGATTCTAAAATTGATCTAGGAATTGCGAAGTATTCCTTGCAAAAAGTCAATAAAATATCCATGATTAAGTGATGAAATCACCGTAATAGATAACTAAATTGAGGATCCAAGGAAAAGTATATCTGAAGAGAAAAGTATGGTATAAAATGTAGACATCACCCGTAAGTTATCAGAGACTTACTTGGAACTTAATGAAGAGTTTGGTTTATTCCCTTAATAATATGGAAAACGCAAACATGCTAATTCAACTGAACGAATATTGCAATTAGTTACAACATGCAAGGGCTTTTATTAAAGCAAATCACATGAAGCATCTTAAGTTAAATTCTGAAATCATAATATATTCAGGATCTGAAGTCGACGGCTTCGCTTCCTAAAGGTAGGGTTGAAATATCGAAGTAAACCGTACCATGTTACTGGAAACTAATATAAAATTTAATGAAGATCATACACTTTTGGGGATAAAATAGAATGTCTATAAATATCCTAGCAACCAGATGTTGATTATAAGATAAAAGAACATAAGTTATTAGTACATAAACAAATTTAATTATTGACCAGAGATATATTATAGGTAGGGTTAGTGTCAAGGGAAAAATGAAGGTTACGACGAACTGTCAGGTTTTGGGGCATAAATATTATGAATACTTATGAATCACTTCCACAAATAAATGCACACCGCATATCTAAAAAACAAATTATACAAATAAATAAACTTGATATTAACTCGATTACATCAAGAAATACCGTGGAACCAGATATTTAGTATGCTCCGACTATATCCAAATATATGAATTGTCTTAAACAATGAATTTATCATACAATTAACATTAACCTATTTGGAGTTCCTAATATTTTTTCTAAGTTCATATTGATGAACATCGAAGCCAAATTGAGTGCATAAGTGCTTGATAGTTTACCCCAGTGATCTACAACATTTAAAGTATAATGACTTCGTATTCTTTCAATTTGATGCTAATTTATTATTTGATCTTATTACCTTTTTATTTTAAAGCAATAATAATATGGATATAACAAAATTGAAGAAGACCTAAAAAAAAGGGTGCTTAGATCTTAGTGAGAAAGTTAGACATAATAAAAACTGAGGCAGAAGTAACTAAACGCACTTAGCGATTTCTATTTTAGATGGTGAATGGACACCTGTTCCAGGAAATCTGAGATTATTCCTGAACGATCATACATGTGTAACCCATAGAGACTGAATTTCGAGAAATATTTAACTATTGAGCAAGTAATTTATCAAAAAATGCAATCTTTCTATATTATTTATGTTGTGTCTTTAACTGGATTCTTTTCATTGATTCAATTCAATAATATGCATGCAAATGTGAGGAAATATTGATGGAAATATCAGAACCTAAACTCAGGTATGAAATATCTAATCAAGCTGCAACAAATTGATACAAAATAAAAACAATAAGTAAAGCAGAATTACACGTTGGGGATACGTTGAAAAGAAATTTATAAACAAAATGTTGAAAAATTAAGGACATGTAAGCCGCTCTTATGGTAACTTCGATAGTGGTAGAAATTTAATGGTAAACCATGGCATAAATTTTAAAAAAATTAAATCGGTTATTTTATCATTTCAGCAAGTGTACTAGGATTGAATTTTCAATCTTCTGCAAAGGACACAAAAATATTTGTAGTCTTTGACATGCCTAAAATCGAAGACATGAAGAAAATGTATGTGCTCAACTAAAACAAAGTGTTGTACTATAAAGTTTCTATGTGTGTAGTATTTAGATGGATGGTTAATGATAATATATCTAATAAATAGGTTAGAAACAAAAGCAAATAAAATAGGTGCGTTTTGGCAAGAGTTAAGCTTACGTAAAAGTCCACAACGTACTTTGAAAGGATTTTTTTTTTGTAAGATCCATGAATAACATAAATAATCGATACAATTGAATAATATGCTAGTTGTTGATGTGGCATGCATAATAACGAGCGACGATAATATGTGAAGCAGCAATAGATTTATTATACCGAGATCAAATATTACATGGCACATTCGGAGTGCTTTTTTTGGGATGAAAAACTTAAGTGGAGTGAAATGGTGTTCACATGTAATTGTAAGATCAAAACATGCACCAGTATCGATTGAAATATTTATAGATTATTTATTAAAAACTGATGGATTGAGTTTCGTAGTATAAACAAGAGTTAAAACTTAGAAGTGTATGATTACTCTGGGATGGGAAAAATAATAATTTATAAGAGTAGTTATCGAGATTTTTACTCGGTGATAATTTGATGGTATCCAAACTCATTTAGGTTGATTCGCCTATGCGAGATGAATAGAATGAGAAATCTACAATAATGCTCGACATATTTTTGTAGCAGATAAGTGCTATAAACTCAAAAATAATAATTGTAGGACAACATAATAGAGAATGTACCAAAAATATATCTTCCAATTAGAGATCATCAAGATATTATTTGGCTATAAGAGGTCCGTCCTGCAACACATATATCAACTCGATCATGACAAAAGGAAAAAATATTATTTAGGGGTCAAGAATTAGTGAAATGTTAAATTCTTATGTATGATTCTATCATGTTTGTATAAAAATTGATGTTTATTTAATAATTAGGAAATGCAACATCATTAGCCGCAAATACCATCCAAACCGGAAAATAGGTTGTGCCATGTCATGAGCTGTTAATTACGTTGGATCTTCTAACAAGATTGCCATAGCGATCAAGAAGGATAACTATATATAATATATTTATTTATTCATTTTTACAATTTTAGTCATACTTTTTGTCATAATCAAGATATAAACATACTTTCCCCGATCCAGAATAATGGAACCTATAATCTCGCGTAGTTGTAGAAGCAAGTGTAATAATGACAACATGATTATATCTAAATAAACGTTGGGTATATCTAAATGACAATCTCATTGTTGATATTTCATAATATTTTCAAGGAAAATGTTAAGTTAAAAATCATGTGTCGGATACCAGAGACCACGTGAGGCTTGACACTAACCATAGGTTGAGTCGGGGCCGTAAGGCCCTGGTGATACCTAGTTGACACATAAATAGACTAAACTACACAGAAGTGGACATGTATGAAAGAAGTAGAAATAAACTTATTCCACACATTTGCAATAGAAATAGGTAAGACCGAGTTACGGTTGGGTATGAGAAGTAAAATCTCAACCGTAACATGTTTACGACCGACTCTAAGAGAGGAAAACCAAGCCGTAAATGGTTTATGATTGGATTTTCCTAATTTTAACCAATTACGGTTATGAGTTTATTATCACCTAACCGTAAATCGGTTTACGGTTGGCTACAAAGGAAGGATCCAACCGTAAATCGCTCTGAAAACCTTAAAAAAAATCATTTTTTATAATGTAATTTCACTAATTTCAGTTGCAAATTTCTTCACTTTGGTTGAGTTAAATTCTAGGGTTTCAAAAGAAATCCCCAAAAAAACAAATTTTCCTCTACTTTTTTTTTTAATCAAAACTAACACTTAATCTGATTTAGTCATTAAGTACAATTTTTATTTATTAATCTAATTACTAGGTAATTAAATTATTAACACTAATTGAATAAAGGTCATTTTAGCTATTATGAAAATATTTTGGGTAAGAGGATTTTTAAATTACTAGTGAGTGATCCATTTTTGTCCTATTAGTGAAGCCCCAATAATAGGTTTCATTTTTAAAGATTAAATTTTACCTTCTTTTTTTGTTTTTATTCAGCTACGATCAGTAGCAGCAGAGTGCCGTTGATCTATGGAATATAGTTTTGAGTTTTTGTAGTTTTTTTCCATTTCATTTCAGGAGAATCGATTGAGGCTTTCGAGAGGATCATTCTCAGCAAATTAGTACGTATAAAATTTTCAAAAATGTAACAACGTTTTAGACATGTCCTTGTCTATAAAATGATGAAGCGGCATGCTGGGTATAGCTGGATTTTACAAGGCAAGTGCCCTACAAGATTTTGCATAGTGCTGCTGATAAGTTTCCCAATTAACACAGATTGTATCCAACCAAATCCTGCATTACTAAGCAGGTAGGGTTTGTTGGAGTAGCTAAGCTGATTATGGATGGGTTGTCTCAAGGGCTGGCAAAGGTGACAGACCTAATTGACAGATACAAGAAGAATTTTGAGGCCAAACGACTTAGATGGTTATCATTAAATGCTGGAACGAATAATTATCAGATATGCCCATGCGTATCTGGAGTATCTCTTTTGGGACAATTTTCCTAAATCAGATTAGATTGTCTCACATCCCATGTAGATTTCTAGTTTGTCCCGCTATGGAAGAATTTAGAAACTACAATCTAGTAACATCAAACTCTAGACTAGACGATAATAAGTTATTGAAAAGTTCAAAACCACAAACTCTGTTCCAACCAAATCCGAACATGGATTCAGAGATTTTGTTGTCCAAGTTGTGGTCCTTCAAAACGCGCCATGGTCAAGAATCATGCCCTCTGCTGCATTGACCGTTTCCCTTTGCGACGAGTATTGTCTGTTTCCTATTGCTCACAACCAAATAATCCAATCCAACAAGGACTTGTTTTCTCACACTTATAGACAACTCGTAAAAAGCTCATTGTGTACTATCCCTCCAGGGCCTAAAGGAATAACGGCTGGTAGCCTATGGCCCTAGACAACAGCTCATGATCGTACTGCGCACCAAAATAATGCAACCTTTCATAACAAAAGGAACCACGGATTAAATAGAAAATTCTGCACTTGATCTGGCCAAATCTATAAGGTATTCTTCATTAGTTAAATCTGCAAGTTTGTTTAATCCTACTTTATAACTCGAACCTATTTGAGAATTATGTTCATCGAGAAATTTAAGATTATCAGGAATGAAATGGCGTACAAGTCACCTGATAAATAGATGCTAAACACATTAGCCACACACATCTTTTAAAATTTTACCGGAGTATGCAAAATGAAAAGTGTAAACAGAAAAATAAAAACTTGATAGCGCAGGGCAGCTCCAGTTAAACACTAGGAAAACTCTAGATAAACAGCTACATTCTTCCATTATTCCAGATCAATGTAGTATTGTCTACTCTAGATACAGTACTACTTCCATGTACTTACAAATTCCAAATAACACCCAGCAACAAGATAGTAAAACACAATGGTAGAGAGAGACAGAGAAGGAAAGATCTACAGGTCCAAATCCACGAACTTCTCATGGTTTAGGAGGTGGTGAGCTGCTGCTACTGCTACGGCTGCTGCTTCTTCCTCTCCCAGGCCTAGAATTCACATGATGATCATAAACAGACAACACAAATAAACAAACTACAGTAAAAAGAAGAAGTGACCAAGCGCATACCTTCTTGGACTACGACTTCTGGAAATCCGTCTGACTCCCTGCACAATTACATTTTCAATATACAAAGTTAGACTATCATTGCATGCTCAAGACTCAAACCTTCGACTATGCTATTGGGTTAACAGAAAGCCCTAACCCCCATAAAGAAAATCTAACAGTATATAAATAAATGTAATGCAGAAAACAATAAAACCTTTCGAGGGCTTGGTGAAGCGGAAGATGATGAAGATCTCCCACGTCTTGGAGGAAGTCGGCCCCTGTTGTACACATAGCAAAAGTGCAAGTAAAAAAGGATTCAAAACAGTGATCATTCAATTAAGTTCCAGAAATCTAGCTAACAGCTACCAACAAGTACAAATTACATTCCACCCATTTGTCATGCAGGTAGTCGAAAATGCTAAACTGATGTTCCTCCATTCAATTGTCTATTCGTACATCTTTATGAACATGTACAAGTTCAATAACATGAGTATAACTTCAATATGACAAATCCAGATGTGTTATATTATAAAAGGGCAGAATGTTAACCTACTAATCCAGCTAATTAGCCAAGGCTGCTGAAAACCAAATCATTACAAAAGAGGAAGTTGGAAAAATGTTATGCAGCATATGGTTAAAAGTTTGTAAGGTCCAATGAAAATAGAGAATATATGGTTAACTTTTTATATATACATGGATGGACATGCTTCATTCAATTTATTAGCCCAATAACATGGACAAAATATCCCTATTCTCTAGCATCTTACAATCATCTCACAATAAATGATTGTAATTAGAAGTCTCCTTCAGGATTTGACAGGAAGCTAGTACATCTTCTAACATGCATTGAAGAACACTAGACCAAACTGATGGGGAAAATGGGAACAATTACATTTCATTAAAAGCTACATGCAGTCTAGTTGTACCAAATAAACTAGTGATGAAACATCTGCTGGTCAAAAGTTTACCTGCGTGGCGAGATTGAGCGTGACCGTGAACGAAGAGGCCTGCGAATAGGAGAACGGCTACGCCGACGACCAGCAGGTGATCTTCTATGAGGACTACGCAGTCTTCTAGGAGGGGAACTGATAAAAGGAAAAACAATAAATAGTTGTAGCGAAATAATTACATGTCCCAAGTCCAAAAAATAGAAGCAAAATTTAAAACTTTGAACTCAAAGGCATGACAATCTTACCGTCGCCTGACTGGGATGGGAGAGCGCCTATGAACAGGACTGCCACGACCCCTTCGAGGAGAAGCACTATTGTAAAACAACAAAAATCAAACGCTTGAAGGGAAACCTCGGCTGTAGAATAATAATAATAACAATAATGTAATAACGTAATAATAAATTGAAGTGAAGAAGATGGCCAACCGTGCAGGTGATCTATTATACCGCCTTGGAGGAGGGGACGGGGATCGCCTTCTGATAGGAGATGCAGGTCTCCTCCTGGGAGGGGATCCACGACGACCAACAGGAGAATCCATTCGCCGCCTTGGCGGTGAATCCACCCGTCGCCGAGGAGGAGTATCTGGTCGCCTTCGAGGAGAGTCACCTCTTCGGGGAGCTAGTGGGGATCTCCTACGTGGTGGTGAAAGAGGTTTTCGGCGCGGAGAAGCTGAAAGCAATCCCACAAGAGAGAGCAAAGGAAGTGAATACAAATTCTCATATATATCTATCTATGTATCTACATCTGTGTGTGTGTGTGTGTGTGTGTGCGGGTGCATGTGCGTCTGATAGAATATTTCTCCTAAGGTAATATATGGGACCACGTGAAGAAACCTACAATCTCTTTGTCTGTGTGGAGCATCCTTTTCATTGTCAACACCGTCCTTCTTTTGGGAAGCAGGAACAGTCTTTGTAGGCGAGGAAACCTTCTGCCGTGGAGACAAGGTGAACCTTGCTCGAACAACATTTCCATCAATTTGTGCCTGGAAAGGAACAGCCATTAGAACAAATAAGAACAACAAATTTTCTAACGACAGATATATTCGAGATATATGCTCAGTAGCTTACCCCATCCATGAAAAGAAGTGCTTTTTCTGCATCAGCTCTAGTCTTGTATTCAACATATCCAAATCCACGAGGAAGATTAACCTGCAAGCATAAAGAACTATTTCAACTGTCCGATGTTATGCAGTAAAAGAAAAACAAAAACGTAAATTTCTTTGAACTTACACTACGATCAATTGCCAGCTCCACGTGTACAACTTCACCAAAGTTGCCTACAGGGTAAAGAAAAGCAAAAATTGATCAACTTCAATCGATAGGTTAAGGCTCAGATGGATGCATTTCTTAAATCGAGTAGGTGCCATAACACACATGACATAACCTCGCTACTAGGTGATATATTGGCAGCATTTTTACTACATATACATATACATTGGATGAGAACAAACATCGAATCAATATCAAATTCGAGATATGCAAGTGTTAACTTTCCAAAGGGACCTAAAAGTCGATGAAAAATCAGTGGCGAACACTAAACTACAAGAACTATAAAACGCATGTCAATTACTTGTTTTTCCCATGTTCCCTTACACACCCGCCTAAGAAAGTCTAACGTTAAAATTGAAGGGTTAAAAGAAATAAAACTTGGGTTGAAAGGAATGCTCAGCCAAGCAAAAGAATAGATGCAATATTTGTTGCCAGGTACAAAGAACTTGATGCAGTTATCACCAGATTATAATTTATTACAATCCAGATCACGAAGGAAATGACTTACCAAAAATCTCCTTCAGATGTGCCTCATTTACATTCCTTGTGAGCTGATCAACATGCAGCATTAAAGATTCTGGAGATGCTTTCCTGAAAACATGGTATGTTTAGTACAGCAAACTCATGTCAAAAAATATCCTGATTTACTAGTTAATTTTAAAGTATTTGAAGTGTAGCAATCACTTCCATAAGAAGTGAGTAAGGTGTTCCAAGGTTCTTCAAAACAGTATTATGCATTACAAACCTACCCTTTCAGGAGTGGATAAATAAGTCCATTAAGAATGGAGCTGATGTACTGAGCCTTACAACGCAAATAATGGAGCTGATGTACTGAGCCTTACAACGCAAATAATGGCTAATTTTTATGATTCATTCACAAAGCAAATAATGGCTAATTTATCATTCAACTCAGACAAATATCGTAACATCAAGAACAAATCAAAAGACCGAGACGAAGTTAAATATGGTGCTTCAAGAGAAAGGGATTAAGTCCAATTTACTTGCAACAGTTGACAAGTGATAACCCACTGAAACAGTTCGCAATTTAAAGAGTTAACATGTGAAGCACTGAAGGCCAATACAACAGCATTTAGATATATAAAAAACTTTACACAAATTAAATTCCTAGTCATACACACACCAAGTCATCAATTATTCTATTACTATCTTGTTTGCAGTATGAGTCGCCTAAACTGAGTGTGCAAACTGCAGTCGAGTATAGCTTATCAATTGAATACATATACAGGAGCTAAGCTTCCATGGCAGAATCATGTAACCAAGATTGAATAACAGTGCACATTTCTAATGAAATGATCAATCTAATTGTAAGCAGAAGATTATTATTAGAAGTCAAATTGCACACCAAAGAGAAGACTAAAAAAAAAAACACAAATAATAACACACCTAGGTTGTGGTGATCCACGTTTAGTTGCCGGTGCTGGAGAGCGACCTCTCCTACCTGCTCCCGGAGGACTGCACAAAATCAAAACAATAAGATATTCCATCAGACACTTCTCCAAACTAGTACACTTCTCAAAACACTTATTTGGAATTTAAAACAAGAGTACACAAAGACAGTGTGTCATGCATTGCTTCTCACTTAAACTTAGAAACTTAAAAAGTTAAAATTTCATCAGCTTCATAATTTCTAACACCCAAAAAACAGACAGGAAGAAATCGAACAGGAGACCACCCCCTTCAGTTCTGATTACCTTAGTCGTAAAATAATTATTGAAAGTCAGAAGGGTCTTTATTCCGTTATTTTTGGACTAAGTTCTTTGTTAACAACCAGAAAAAAGGGTAATTGCAGATAAATTCAACTAAACAGATAAACCTAAAACTAAAAATACAATAAAGATGCACACAATAATCCTAAAAACAACCCGAGAAACATAACAAATCAACTAACCAAAAATCAAATTAGTTTTGTGTATGATTAAATGGCCTTCACGGGAGAACCCTAAATTAATCTACAATCGAATGCCACAAATTGTAAAGAACACATTGACAAAACAATAATCAACACAAAGTAAAATAAATCGATAAGAGTGATATGTGAAACAACCTTCTTCGCTGAGGAGGAGGGCTTCGACTGGGAGAAGTACCACTTCTTGAACGAGAAGAAAACGAGGAGACAGATTTGGAACGGGAACGAGACCGTGAAGGGGAACGGGAACGAGATCGTGATGATGAACGAGAAGATGAACCAGAACCTGTGGATCCAGAGGATACTGGTCTACGTCGAACGGGGTTCGCCATGATCGAACTGAATCCTGGTAGTAGCTCAAAACGCAAACCCTAGGAAAAACCCTATCCCTTGGAAAGAAGGGGGGAGAAGGGAAAAGAAAAAAAAGAGCTCGCGGGAGAAAAGTTGGGGGACTGAGTTGGGGGGTGTCACGTTTTGGTGTTAAATGGTAACGATATCTATTTATGGCATTGTCATCCACACAATGGCATAAAAATAATGGTGGGTTTGGTCGCAGAATTCACTTTTTTTTATAGGAAAAGTAAGGTAAAAAACACCTTACAGAAAGATTACATCCCCAACAACGGATTTCCAAGGACCATTACAGAGATATTGATAGCAACAAAAAACTAAAAGATAATGTGAGCAACCGGACATCACAAAGATAATGAAGTAACTAAAACAACATTGACAACTAAGAACACTAACAACTTATATAGCAGAGGGAATCACCAAGTGATACAACCAACTGAATCCTTTCCTTATGACGAAAACAATTAGATGGCATTGTTTGGAAAGAACTGGCTTCTTCCAAATCAATTAACAGTTTTGCGCTAGGCAAAAGGGTTAAGATCAAACAGGGGATCCATCCATCTCTCAGGGTTTTGGGGTTGTGAGGTTTTCCATCCTCACATAGATCTCCTTTCCTTGTCACGATATGGAGAGGCAGGATCATACCATGAGTGGAAGGATCCACTTTTCTGTAACAAAGTAACCTAAAAGGATCCAAATCAGGAGCACTCTTTAGTGATAAGTTCTTGCTTCTTTTTTTCTTTGTATCAGATTTTACATCTATTGATCTTGGAGTTGAATATGTAATCTTTGTTGCTGCTTCAGTGATTTTTGTTGCCGCCGTTTCTGTGATTGTTGTTGCTGCTGTAGTTGGAGATCTAGTGATTGTTGTTGCCATTCTTGAAACCAGTGATTTTAAAGTTGATGTTCCTGTTGTTGAAGAAGATGTAATTAGATCTGAAACGATTGGGTCTGATGAAGTAATATATGCTGTGAAATTGAGATTAAGAGAACCAATTGATTTCCTTTGCAGACAAAGAAAACCCATCTTATCCGATTGATTTCCTACACAGACAAGTGAAAAATAGCAAACCCAAACCCGAAATCGATCTAAACAAGACTACAGAAAAGAGATAAGACTAGATACTCTAAAAGTACAAGAAAGGATGAAACTTAAGCTAAAAACAGAAGAAAAAGCAAAGAAAGATTGAGAAAGGTTGAGCATCTCCTGCTCAGATCTGCTCATAGGAGTCGATCTGAGCAGGAGATGGGTTCAAACAACGCTAAGATTCGTCGAGTTTTTCCTTCTCTCAGAGAGATGAAAGAGAAAGAGAGAAGACGATGATGGTCGGTCGCAGAATTCACAATTTCCAGGAATTTGTAATCCCACAGGATTACAAATTTTGGGATTCATATAAATCCCTCATATATTTGGTAACTCAATTGAGATTCCTAGGATTCATAAAATTTTCTTGTGTTAAAGTCCATGTATTGTTTGGCATTGCCCTAAGAAGCTTAAAATTGTATATATATATATATATATGGGATTTGTACTAAAAAAAAGTGGGTCCTTAAATACCCTGATAAGTTTCCCAGCAAATCTTAGGGGGAGGGGTAGGACTCCATATGGAGGATTTGCTGGAAAAGTGAATCCCGTCGGAAACGTAATTCCAGGGATTTGGGAAACCAAATGTAACGAGGGAAACGTAATTCCACCAAATCCTCTGGACCCATGAATCCCATCTTTAAAATTCAACATCCAAACTCACCATAAGTGGAAATTACGTTTGGTATTGAACACCAAAATGTGAGTGATACACGAAGGAGGAGAAGACAACCACTAATCAGATAGCTGGTGTTCAACAACGTAAGCTTAACTCAATAGAAGTAAAACGACCTGACTTTTCCTTGATTTTGGAGATTGTATTCTTGATACGGCAAGGAGTAGGAGAATTATGAAATTTCAGGGCATTGATCACAATGAGGGAGTCACCTTCGATGATAACTTGCCTTAAACCCTTACTGATGGTCAGATCAATACTCAATAAAGCTTCATAAGCTTCAACTTCCACTGGGGAACTGAAAGCAACCATCAATCCCAGAGTGATGATTTCTTGCCACAACAGCACATGCATGCCCTTTTAGACCAGCGACACCATTAAAATTGATTTTAGTTTTAGATTGAATAGGGTTGACCATTCTACTTTGGCAGAATCTAGTAAATCTTGTTCAGTGGGAAAACAGTAACGTCATGAGCAGTGAGATTTGGATTGTACCAGTATAAAGCTTCCTGCAATATCTTCTCCATATTGATTTTACCTTATTAAACATGATGTTATTCCTTGTTTTCCAAATAACTCATAACAGACAAGCCCCCAATTTTAGCTTAGATAAATTACCTCCTTCTAACAGCCAGCTCTTGGTATATTGAAGGATAGCCAAATTCATGCTCTCGTCTGTTCTGAAATTCAAAGGAGAAGCTAATAAGAAATTCTGAGATAATGGACAGTAAAGGAATAGGTTTTTCATAGATTCAACAGCCGTATTATACAATCTGCACTTTGCATTGTTGTCCATCTAAAACTTTATAAGTCTGCTGCCCACTGCAATCACATTATTAAGTAATCTCCAGAGAAACATATGAATCTTGGAAGAAAGGACTTTCACCTACTAGAATTTCTTCCATGGAAAATCTTCAGAATTACCATCATTGGAAGTAGTAGGAATTCTATCTTGGAGAGTTTTAATGAAGGATTTTGTCAAAAAAAAACTCCCATTAGGATGATGAATCCATAACAACTTATCCTCACTGTCTTCTTCTTGGTTACTAGTGGTGTAAATATTTAAAATTTTGGTAACTTCATGAGGATAAAAAAGTTGTTACAGTTTTTCTACATCCCATCTGACATGATTTTGTAAGATAAATTCACTGGCATAAGTAGGACAATTAGAAGAGTTTATGGTAGGAGTGGGTCTCATGTTATGAGTATTGGGTACCCAAGGATCAATCTTTTATGTTTATCTTCTTTCCATTCTTGGCTACCCAACAACATCCATCTTTCATCCCAATAATGCAACTCAACATTGCTGACCACGTTCAAGAGCATTTCTGAACTTTTTTCACCATTCAAAAACTCTCATACTGAAGATACTTTGCTCTCATGAGCTAACACCACAAGCAACTATCATTTTCTAGTAATTTCCAAATAAGCTTAGCTATTATGGCTTTATTAATATGCTGTAATGTTCTGATACCTAGACCTCCAACATCTTTTGATTGTTCAAACTTTTTCCAGTTAATAAAATGAGCTTTTATTACCTCTCTAGAGTGACCCCACCAAAATCATAGTTATAGTAAGTATATTCAATATCTTCTTCGGAATGAGTGAGGTATCCATGTAGTACGGAGGTATGACCAGGACATGTTTGATCATAATAATTTTGCCTGCATGCGAAAAATGGCTTTTTTTCCAACCTGCTATCTTAGTATCGAATTTATCAAATATAAAATCATAAGAATCAATCTTGTAAGCAGATTTGAGAAGTTGATGACCAAGGTACTTATCATCGATTTGCATTTATTGAACCCCCAAAAGCATTTGCAATTTTAGTTCTTCTATTTGTCCTAACACCTTTACTGAAATGGATCACGATTTTTGCATATTTGCACATTGATCTGAACAAGAAGCATAAGTACTGAGGATTTGCTGTAGAGTATCAATCGTCTTCACATCAAGATTTCCAAACATAATAAGATCGTCAGCAAATATTAAGTGAGACACAGAAAGAGCATTACGACAAACTTTATAGTCGTTATATAGAGCATTATTCTTCGTAGTGCGTATGAGCCATGATAAACCTTGAGTGCATAAGATAAAGAGATATGGGGATAGTGGACATCCCTGACATAATCCTCTTTCACTAGTAAAGAACCCCTCAGCTTGTCCATTGATGACTATAGAAAAAGAAGCTGTCGAGATACATTTTATGATAAGTTTATGGGTTTTACCTACAATACCAAAAGCTTTGAGGAGCTGACTTAGAAATCTCCTGCTTACTTTGTCATAGGCCTTACTAATTAAGGGTGCACATGGACCCTTCAAAACCGTCCGAACCGCCCTAAAAATAACCGAACCAATCGGAATCCAGTATAACTAACGGCCCTGCATGGTAAATGCTTCATAAACCCGAGCTAATTCCGGTGCTACTCAGTTGTATGTGGGTACCGACCGCCCTCACCCAAAACCGATCGATATATAAAGGATCAAAGGCTAATAAACCCTTACACCCACATATAAATAGGTATGTTAGATACTCCAGTCACGTACCTTTTACATTATTCTTCCATTTTTATTTTTTCTGTCTCGAGCAAAACTAGGGTACCGGCAGAGGCGACTCTCAACTTCAACCTTCTTCCATCTACTTCACCAGCTACAACTGTTCTTTTACATCACCACCATCATCTCTGTTCCCGATTTTGGTTGATATCAAATGGATTCTACAGCTAATGCAAAATTTTGTTAATTGATTTAAGTTTGTTAGTTAATTTTCATTAATCGAGATACTATTATTGCTTATTGATGGGGGTTAATTTGATTTTGATTCGACTTGTACACTGATCATTGCTTATTAATGGGGTTTAATTTGATTTTGATTCTAATTGTTGATTGTTTTTCATTAATTTAATTACGGTTATTAATGGGGTTTTAGTTTGATGAGATTTTTATTTGTCTGATTTCTTTGATTTCTTCTAAAGATAATAGTTATGGTCGGTTCCGTCGACTTTGTTGTTTGCACGTAGAACTCTAGTTATGGTCGGTAAACCGGGAACCGATTCGACTTTGAAACGGGCAGTTTAAAACGATCCGAACTAAAACCTTACTCCCAGTTGGGTTGACTAAGAAAATAATTGACCTATACAAATCTCTGGTCGGTAGTGCTGAACACCGATCCGAACCGACCGTTGTGCACCCTTATTACTAATGTCAATCTTGAGAGAAAAAGCCCCTATTACAGAAGACGAAGTAGACATGGTACGAAAGATTTCTTTAGCTACCACAATATTATATATCAATGATCATTCTACCTAGTATAAATGCAGATTGAGCATGATCCAGTTGTTAAGGTGTCTCTTCGGTATTTGAGCTAAGATTTTGGTGATCACCTTATATATAATATTGGTAAGAGCAATAGGTCTTAATTCAGAAGGTAGAGTTAGATGTTTTACCTTAGGAATCAAATTATTTTAGTATGATTCAGACCTGGTGGCAGAGAAGTAGAGGCAAAACAATGTTTGATAGTTTGAGTGACATCCTCACCAATATAATCCCAACAACGTTTTGTCTATAAATACTTGAGTCTTCATTTTTTGAAAACTATCCTAAGAGCCAGGCAAACTTCATTTCTTGTTGTTTCCGGTGGAGCCGTCTATCCAGAGAGGAAAGTACCCTAATTGGGCGAAATCTCTTACGACCACTCGTTTAACGACTTCTGTGGCATCAAGAGGCTCTACGAGTACCCTTGGTGGGAAACTAGATAATTACAGTGTTATTGATTTTCGATTATTGATTTGATTAACTAACGGTTGTTGAAACTTTGATTGCACCTAGTTTGTTTATTCTTAAGAACCTTCTCTTCTGATATAAGGCTCACTCAAACTAGATCAAAGTATTGACGATATTTAGAACCATCTTCGGATCTAAAGACATCTTATGATAATCCATTGTTAACAGACTCCGTTCTGTGCGTGATTGATCACAGGAGGATTCAAGTGTTGTTGTGCAGGTTATTGAAGGCAATAGAAGATTTGAAGATGAATAATAATTCTTATTAGTATTCGTATCTTGTGGATTTAGTGCACAAACCTTAATCAGCTGGGATCCAACTAGAATCGGTTTATCTTTGATAGACTTGCTTGATTAGTTGCGTGAGATCGGCATCGCTTTATAGTTTTTCTTTGATATCTATATTGATTGCTTGCAAATCTATAGTTTGATTATTCCGGTAATCAAAAGATAGATTGATCTAACCATACAAAGGAGTTTATTAGATTAATTAAAGGACTTATAAATGGATAATTAAAAGATTGTGGTGTATTTGGGTACCCTCGTCTTTTCAGATTCTGAGTCACAAACATGTGATCAAACAAGGCTAGTGTTTTTAGAGAATTAATCAAATGCTAATTATCTCGTAGAAATAATTTAAACATACTTGAAAATATAACCGACTGTACTGTACTAGTATGATTAACTAACAAAATATCAGAGTTGAATCGGAAAATTGAACGGAAACAATAGAACATCTGCCGTAGCAGCCTCAGGTTACTTCATTAACTTCTCATATCTGAAAATGGTAATGCTCTTACATTATTAAAGAAAACAAAGGAGAGAGATAACCCTAATCGGGATTGACTAATCCTAGCGTGACACTTGTCACTTAGCTGTTAGCCACTTAATAATACTAACTACACCCACAGAATTAGCAAGGGCAGCCCATAGCTCATGGCTTGTCATATGCAGGTATATGACAAATACCCTCCCCATCACCAAATCCTTGTCCTCAAGTATTGAACTTTGGAAAATGTCTCCTTATGTTGCCAGCATCTTCCCATGTGGCATCTTCAGCTGTGGCATTGATCCATTGGATGAGAAGTTGAGGGATAGAGACACCATTTCTGACAACAGTTCTGGAATCCAGTGCAGCTGCAGGTATGACTAACACTTGACCTTCACTGTTGATGACTGGCAGTGTGGGTGAGATAATATGGTTGGTACCAATCTATTTCTTGAGCTGAGAGAATGAAAAACAGGGTGTATTCTGGCTTCTGCAGGCAACTACAACTTGTATGCCATACTGCCAATTCTTTGGATAATGGTGAATAGGCCATAGTACTTGGCTGCAAGCTTCAAATTCCTTCTCAATGCTATAGAAGCTTGCCTGTAAGGCTGTAGTTTTAAGTCGACTCTATCACCCACCTCAAAACTTCTATCTACTCTGGTTTTGTGTGCATAGAACTTCATTCTCTCTTGGGACTTGTGGAGGGAGTCTTTCAGTAATTCTAACACAACATCCCTTTGTTTTAAGTACTCCTTAACAGCAGCAACAGATATGGTGGAGGTAGAAGGAAAAGCTAAGTGAGGTGGTTTATACACATAAATTGCAGTAAAGGGACTTAGTTTCAGGATGGATTGGTAATTGGTATTGTACCACCATTCAGCAAGAGGTAACCATTGGTGCCACTTTTTTGGTTGATGGCCACACATGCATCTGAGGTAGCTTTCCAGGCATGAATACTCTTTTAGTATGGCCATCAGTCTGGGGATGATAGGCAGTGCTAAGATGCAATTGTGTACCCAATGCTTTAAACAAGTCTTGCCAAAAGTTGCTGATGAAGATTTTGTGTCTGTCAGACACAATGGATGCAGGTAGTCCATGGAGCTTGTAAACTTGATTGATGAATTCTCTAGCCACATAGGAAAAAGTATATGGATGATGCAGTCCAAAAAAATGTGCATACTTTGTTAATCTGTCTACCACCACCAAGATAACAGACTTTCTTTCACTCATTGGTAGACCTTCTACAAAGTCCATAGAGATGTGCTGCCAAGCATGATCAGGAATTGGCAAGGGTTGCAACAATCCAGCTGGAAAAGTGTGTTCACCTTTATTTCTTTGACAAACATCATATGCAGATACATACTGGAGGATTTCTCTCTTCATTGTAGGCCAAAAGAATGTGGCTTTGGCTCTTATATAGGTGTCTTGAATACCAGAATGTCCACCAACTGCAGAAGAGTGGATTGAGTCTAAAATTTTGGCCCTAATATTTGAATTGGAGCCAATATAGAGTCTTGATTTGTATCTTAGTACACCATCATTGTATGAATAGTGTGGAAGTGTAGCTGGGTGAATTGTAAGCTGTGTAATGAGTGCCTGTACCTTTGCATCACCAGAATAGCTGTCAATAATTTCCTTAGTCCAAGTTGGTTGTGAAATTGAGATTGCCTGACAAGCACCAACATCATGAGGTCTTCTTGAAAGTGCATCAGCAACTGTGTTGTCAGAACCCTTTTTATATCTTATTTCATAATCAAATCTTAGAAGTTTCATCAACCACTTTTGATGTAAGATAGTAAAGATCTTCTGCTCTAAAAAATACTTGATGCTCTGGTGGTCAGTTTGAATAATGAAATGGTTACCTTGTAAATACTGTCTCCACTTGGTGACAGCTTGTACAATAGATAGTAGATCTTTTTCATAAGTAGATAAAGCAGCTGCTCTTGGCCCTAGAGGTTTGCTATAGAAGGCAAGTGGTTTGCCTCCTGGATGAGAAAAGCACCAATACCAGTATTACAAGCATCAGTTTCAAGCACAAATTGTTTGTTCAAGTTTGGCAAGGCTAGCACAGGAGTTGTAGACATAGCTTCCTGGAGTTTCTGAAAAGCTGTAGTAGCTGCTGGAGACCAAAGGAATGCATTTTTCTTTAGCAGATCAGTGAGTGGCCTGCTTATGAGGCCATAGTTTTTCACAAATTTTCTGTAATAGCCTGTGAGGCCCAAAAATCCCCTGAGTTCTTTGAGTGTGTGAGGAAGTGGCCAATTGACCATAGAAGATATCTTTTCAGGATCAGCTTTAACTCCTTCAGCAGTAATTATATGGCCTAGATATTCCAGCTCAGTTTGCCCAAAGCAGCACTTAGGAAGTTTTACAAAAAGATGGTGTTGTCTCAAGATATCCAATGTTATCTACAAATGTAAGAGATGCTCCTCTAGGGTTGAACTATAAACAAGGATGTCATCAAAGAATACCTAAGGATGCACATGGGACGGTACAGTCCGGGTTTCTTATGAACCCGGTACATGTACCTGGAGTTGACCGGTACCTCATTTTGAGGACTTGTATATGTACCTGTACCTGGAGTTGTACCTGTACTTATAAGACCGGTACCGGGTTTTTACCTATTCCAGTTATCAATAAAAAAAAGAAATCCTAACTAAATTAGGCTAATTTATAAAATTAGGAAAAATTACAGATCTGATATGTTCTTCACCTCCCTAATATGCAATTACAAAAACACAAATTATTGATTACTCAAACTATCCTATTACAAAAACACAAATTATCTTTTCATAATTTCTCTGATCCTCTGTCTTTCAGTCTTTCTCACCTTCTTATTCCCCAATTGAGTTTACCTCCAGTGACCCCTTTTCATCTCCATCAAGGGGTCGCCTTTTTCATCCTCCCTGTTAGACAAATCAAAGGAGAAACTGTACAATTCCTCAAATTAAAAAAAAAAAAGAAGATTTTTTTTAATTGTAATTCGATTTTGAGAAAGAGATAGAAAGAGAGTACGTATGGCATAAAATGTTTGGCCAAGATCTAAAGTCGAAGCAAGTAAATGCGTGATTCCAATCGCAGCTTCAATTTCACAGATCTGACATCACATATATATAACTAACCTTCGTTATTTACCATTTAGATGTAAATCATGTTCATGCATCTTAAATCTATATTGTCTCTTGATTTTACTGTTAAGACATCAATCGCCGCGATTAGAGGAAAAAGGTGGTGGTGATTTTACTGTGAACCCTAAATTAATTTACATCTATAGTTGTTGTACCCAAACATAAAGAACAAGAGAATAATAAAAATATGGTGGTGGTGATTCTGGTCGTGGAGGCTGTAATGGTGAGTGGTGGTGGTGATGGTGGCTCTCTGTGGAGAAGACCGAAGAAGTCAAGAATTTTTTCTTAAGAAGAATCGAGTGAAACTGTGAGTAGGTCAATAGAATTAGAAATATATATGCTTAGTGGACGGTTAAGATTGATGTTGATCTTATAATCTATGGTTCAGGTTATTACTGGGTACTACCGGGACGAGGTGGCCGGGAATAAGGTAAGAACCGGTACCTGTCCCGGTCTATACCGGTTCTCATATTCCATTCCCGTTCCCTGTACCTCCTACACCGATTTCGGTTCTTTTTTTTCCAGTTCTGGTGCGGTTCACTGGTTCCTGTGCATCCTTAAGAATACCAGAATGAATGTACTTAAATGTTCCTTAAATACATCATTCATGAGGGCCTGGAAGGTAGCAGGTGCATTGGTGAGCCCAAATGGCATCACTTTGAATTCAAAGTGACCATGATGAGTTCTAAATGCTGTCTTGTAGATGTCAGCAGAAGTGACCCTGATTTGATGATATCCAGCCCTTAAATCAATTTTAGAGAAAAATTTCTTGCCTGTAATTTATCAAGCAATTCTTTTATAATTGGAATTGGAAATTTATCTTTGACTGTGATGCTGTTAAGCTTTCTATAATCTACATAGAACCTCCATGTGTTGTCATTCTTTTTGACTAGAAGTATAGGAGATGCAAAAGGACTATGACTTGCTTGAATAATACCAGATTGAAGCATATCCTGAACTAGTTGTTCCACCACTGATTTTTGAATGTAAGGACACTTATAAGGTCTCATATTAACTGGTTCAGAATTTGGTTTGAGGGGAATTGAGTGGTCTAAGCTTCTTTGAGGTGGAAGTGTTTTGGGCTCAGATAAAACATCAGGATATTGTTGTAGTAGTTTTGAAATGGGAGGTGGAGGACTGGGTGGTGTGGTGGAAGTGGAAATGGTGAATAGTTGACCAATGAGGCCATGAGTGTGTTTTTTGAAAAACCTCTTAGCTGCATTGCCACTCATCATGCTGATGGAAGCTTTGTCCTGATCTCCAGTAAGTGTAATCTTCTTCCCCTTGTGTTTGAAAGATATACTCAGCTTAGAAAAATTGGAAATCACATCACCCAATTGCTTGAGCCAGTCAGCTCCCAATACCAAATCACAGCCACCTAGTATAATAGTCTTAAACTCCCAGAAAATTTGTGGTCATGCATAGACCAATTTATGTTGGAGAAGACTCCATTACTGATAGTTCTATCACCATTTGCCACAGTGACTAACATGCTAGCAGTTGGCTCAATGGAACAGTTAAGATTCTTGGCCACTCCACTATCAATAAAACTATATGTGCTACATGTCAATGCATGAAGTGATATTTCCATGTCACTCTCCACAGGTGATTCCTCTTCAATAGTATGAATTTCCTCCTCATTTTCCAAGGAAATTTCATCATCTTCAGAACTAATCATCAAACACAGATGTTGCTTTTTACATACATGCCCTTTTCTGTACACTTCATCACAATTATAACACAACCCTTTTGTTTTTCTGGCTTGCACATGCTCAGGGGTGAGCCTTTTTATTGGAAAAGATGTGTTGGATTTAGGTAGGTTTGACAGACTTGTGTTGTAGATCCAATGTTTTTTCTTGTATTCTATCTAGAGAGAAGGCATTTAATAGTGTTGTTGGACCAAACATAAGCACTGTTTCTCTTAATTCCTCCTTTAACCCCCCAATAAAACTGCTAATGAAATAATCCCCAGTAAAGATATTATGTTTGCTTAACAGCAAGGCTTTCAAATACTAAAATTCCTTAAAATATGCATCCACAGTTGTAAGTTGAGACAGTTTATTAAACAAACCCACAATGTTTTCATGTGCTGGGTTCTCAAATCGAAGACAAACATTATCACTTAAGTCTTGCCAGGTGATATGTGGTCTATTTAATCGAAAATTCTCAAACCATTTACCTGCCTTGCCATCGAAGTGCATCGCAGCCATCCTAGCTTTGTTAAACTCAGCAATGTCGTGCATCTGAAAGTAATACTCGCATTTATGAAGCCATCCTTTTGGATTATCTCCATCAAACCGTGGGAATTTGGAAGAAGATGGTGGTGATTGTAATCTCGGCCTCCAGAGTGTGATTGGAAAGGATTTCCACCATTTTCATTAGGTCCTGGAGTTCCATTATGTTCACTGTTGTGGAAATTTCTTGTCGAAAAGAAATTCTCCATCTGAGATTGCATCGTTTTTTGGAGAATCAACATCTGAGATTCAAAATTAGTAGACATTCGACTATCAAAATCTTCTTTAGTCATCATCGTACTGAGTTGAAGAGTAATGTTATCTATCTGAGTCTGTTGTCTTGCAGCTGTATCAGCTAGATCCTTATAATTTTGAGTAACCATGATGAGGAAATAAAAATGAGCTCAAATTTGTTGTGAGGGACAGGAAAGAACAACTCTGAATACCAGTTGTACTGTACCAGTACGATTAACTAACATAATATCAGAGTTGAATCGGAAAACTGAACGGAAAAAATAGAACATCTGCCGTAGCAGCCTCAGGTTACTTCATTAACTGCTCATATCTGAAAATGGTAATGCTCTTACATTATTAAAGAAAACAAATGAGAGAGATAACCCTAATAGGGATTGACTAATCCTAGCGTGACATTTGTCACTTAGCTGTTAGCCATTTAATAATACTAATTACACACACAGAATTAGCAAGGGCAGCCCATAGCTCATGGTTTGTCATATGCAGGTATATGACACCGACATGATTAGTAGATGTACAAGGTACAAATATATAGCATTTCGTGAGTCGGTTCAGTCATAGTATGCGTACCGGTTTGTAAACATTTAAACAAAACCGATTTCCGGAGTTCACATAACTTTTTAAGTTTGCGTACCGGTTTGGAAACCATAAGACTGTCACCGGTTCTGGAGTTCACAGAACAAAATCGTTTTGCGTACCGATTTGGAAACGCTGCCGAGTTCAGGAACACAAAATTGTTTCAGTTCTCGTATTGGTTTGGAAACAAACCCGGTTCCGTAACCACATTTCAAAAATAGTTTGCATACAAATATGCATACCAATCCGGTTGACGAGTCACACATATTTTCATATGATGTACATATGAATATGTGTACCACTAATATGTAAGTCGCTATATAGCTACTCCACTATGTGTACAAGTACATGTAATACGGGTCCAGACATATAACAGTTTTCCTAGTAAAACTGATACCACTGTCTTGTATCCGAATCAACAGTAGTTCTATATTTCTCTAAATCAATTTGAAACATTCATGAATAACATCAATGACACATATCACTGTTCCAGGCTATTTCTGAATGATAAACTTGAATCATGATTTTTATTCCGAACAATAAATTGTCCTTAACCGAAATTCATCAAGTATGAACATATTATTTTATTTTATTTTTAATTTTTAAGCCAGAACAAAAAAAACAAAAAACTAGGCATAAGTACTCACACTCTCAAAGAGGTGAGTAATACAAGAAGGAGGAGAAGAAGACAAGTGGGTAGAAACATCATGGGCTGCTAAAAGGTGAGCCATTGAATTGGCTTATTTTTTGACAAAGTGAAAGGTCACAGACTTGAACTGGATCATCTTATCTCTAATTTTGTTGAGAAGGTTTCTGATTTTCCAAAGAGCCTAAAAACTGGAGAAATTGAGAGAGTGGATGATAATTAAAGAGTCTCCTTCCAAAATGGTTTCGGGAACCCTATGTTGCTAGCTAACTCCAGTGTAAGTAAAGCCATATTATCTTCGGCCTCCACAACAGAATTATAGGACAGGATTTTGGTTTGACAACCCTGCAACGCAGAGTAACTATCTCTGGCTACTACACTACACGCAAAACCTTTTGGACCAAATGCACCATCAAAATTTATCTTCATCTTATTAGTAGGAGGTGGCTCCCAATGATCATCAAAAGCTTCTAGCATGTCAGATTCAGTTGGCAGAGTGACATCATCAGTAACTGTACTCTCTAAATTATACCAGTGCATGGCCTCATGAATGACAACTTAAATATTGAAAGACCCCTTGTTAAACACAATATTGTTTCTGGATTTCCAAATGGACCAAAACATACAGGCACCCATTTTTAATGTAGCATAATCATATTCTTTTTCAATCCAGCTTTTAATATAGTCCTGCACCGTGTAGTTATGTTCCTTAATGACTCTGAGACTCATGGAGTAGCGAATAAAGATGCCTGAGATGCTTGGCAATGAAGAAATAAGTGATATGTAGTTTCTACAGCTTCATTACATAGTCGACAATCATCATTTATGCCTTTAATATGCTTACTCATGTTCCCTGCCATAGCTAAGCCATTCTTCAAAAGTCTCCATAGAAACATCTGAAGTTTAGGTAGGAGGCAACCAATTCTCCAAAACTTCTTCCAAGGGAAATCAGAATTATTAGAATAAGAAGGTCTTCTTACTTCAAAGGACTTTTGAAAGTATTTTGTGGAGAGAATACCTTTTGGATGGTTGAGCCATAATAATTTATCACTACAATCATCATCAGGGTTGTCAGTCAGGTGAATCTCTAATATTTTTTGAGTCTCAGTTTGGTTGGAGAGTTGATGCAACTTGACTACATACCATCTGTGTTCATTTTGAACAAAAAGATCTTTTACCATTCTTATATTATTTGGCATCACTGAAGATTTTTCAGGTTTCTTATTTGCCAGGCTTGGTATCCACAGGTCTTCCCAAATTTTGATCTTGTCTCCCATACTCACTGACCAACAACATCCTTCCCTCATACTTTCCCTACATTTTAGCATAGCATTCCAAGTAGAAGAACAAGTGTGGGGCTTTGTAACTTCCCATAAGCTACCACCTTCAATATACTTGGCCTCCATTAGTTGCACCCAAAAACAGTCAGGATCAGTTAAGAATTTCCAAATTAACTTGGCTTCATAGCCAAATTCAGTTCATGCAGAGATCTGATTCCCAGGCCTCATTGGTCTTTAGCAAGTTCCATCTGTTTCCAATTGATGAAGTGCATTTTCCTTTCATTACTACTATGACCCCACCAGAAGTTCCTCAGAATTCTTGTAAGATTCTTCAGAGTCTTCTTAAGAATGATAGAGGTGGCCATGAAGAAAGGGAGGATTAGACCAAGTTCAGTTTTGATTAGAACAGTTCTACCTGCTTGGGAGATATTGATACCTTTCTAGCCAGACAACTTTCCTTCAAACTTATCTGATAAGAAGTCATAGGAGGAATTTTTATAATTAGGTTTGAGAAGATAATGACCTAAGTACTTATTTGTATTCTCCATTTGTTAAACCCACAGTAAGTTGGCCACATCAAGTCCACTGTTGTCTCAACACTTTTACTAAATAAAACTGCAGACTTCTGCATGTTGACACTCTCTCCAGACCATACAGCATAGATGTTTAGAACATCCATTAGAGTTCGAATAGTTTTATTATCCAGAGTACCAAAAAGAAGCAAGTCATCTGCAAACATTAAGTGAGAGGAGCATACTTGCATATCTTGTAACCATTATAAGGAGCATTTTACTCCATAGTTCTCATCAACCAAGATAAACCTTGAGAGCACAATAAAAGGGTAGAGTGGACACCCTTGTCTTAGACCCATACTACTTACGAAGTATCCTTCAGCTTGGCCATTAACAACAATGGAAAAAGATGCAGTAGTTATACATTTCATAATGAGTTCATGGGTTTTACCTACAATACCAAAGGTTTTTAGACAATGACTCAGGAATATCCAGCTGATCTTGTCATAAGCCTTACTAATATCAATCTTGAGAGCAAGGGAACCTAATATAGAATTGGAATTGGCCATAAAATGCATAATTTCCTAAGCAACCACAATATTATCAATAATTAACCTACCTTGTATAAAGGAATATTGGGCTTTGTCAATCAGCTTATTTAGGTGGCCCTTTAATCTCTGAGCTAGGATTTTTGTGACTACTTTGTACAAGATATTAGTTAAGGCTATGGGTCTGTAATCAGAGGGCAAGGAAGGATTTTTTTACCTTTGGGATCAGCACTATATTGGTGTGATTTAATCCTGGAGGAAGAGTTGCTGAAGAAAAAAAATCTTGTATGGTTTTGATGACATCATCACCTATGAATTCCCAGCATCTTTTGTAGAAGAGATCAGGCATACCATCAAGACCAGGGGAGTTGAGACTCTTCATTCTCTTGATAGTATGCCAAATTTCGTCAGAGGTAGGTATATGAACCATGTTATTATTTGACTCAGAATCAATCTGAACATGATCTTTTGTTAGAGCATTGCTCGGTTGAACCCACCAAGCGTTGGTATGTCATATTTTTGTGAATCAAAACTCAATTTAAGAGTCTCTTGATTATTATGTACTAGAGACAACTTCGTATAGGTTAGGCTAGAAAGATTAGGATAATAAGACATACAAGTATTACTTGAAGACTTGAAGAATGTGAAGAAGTAAAGAGCTACATCGACAACATCATCCTTCCTCTTGAGGTTAGTAATATTTTGACTTGAACTGTTTCATTCCTAACGTACCTTTCAAGTCGTGCTATATTGAAAACGTAACTGCGAAGCTGTGAATGATTATACTCTAGTAGACATAGTGTTAAGGAATTAGAATACGAAGTATAACGCTTATCTTTTGAACTTCGTATATAAGACATCGACATAATCGTATGAATGCTATTGTGATTATGTGTATGGGTATGGGTGAAGATTTCATCCTAGGAAACAGTGTTTACATTCGTTAAAAGGAAGTACATTCATGAACTTGTTTTATGAATCGAAAGGGAAATCGCTAGGCTTATTGGTATTGTTATTCATTGCATATCTTTGGATTACCAATATGTGTGAGTTAGTAGAACTGATCGTAACTTGTTATGTATCTTGGTAAAACTAGTCACAATGCCTGACTTATGTATTGGTATGACTTTTATTAGTGTAACCGATCCTAAGTAATCACCTAAGATGGTATGATCGATAGTTGTAATTAGTGTGACCGATCCTAGTAATTGGCGTAACCGATCCTAGTAATTGGTGTGATCGATCACAAAAGAGTAGTAATCGATCCTTGTAATTGGTGTAACCGGTCCTGGTAATTGGTGTAACCGATCCTGGTAACTGGTGTGACCGATCACAAGTAATACCATGAGAATATGGTAACCGGTCCTGGTAATTGATGTGACCAATTTGGTAACTGATGTAACCGGTCCCAGTAACCATATTAAGGTAGAACCGATCCTTGTGTTTGGTAGAACTATAAACCCATGATTAGTGTGTTGATTTGATCAATCACATAGTTCTTGGAAATCAGATGAACAAGTTCTAAACTTATTTGGAAGTGTGGTATAATCGGTTCCAAGATTGTAAATATGAAAGAGGATTTACAAAGAATTAAGATGTCGACATACTTTGAACATGTTCGGTAACTCTTATCTTTTATTGTTCAAAGATATTCCTTAATAGCTAAAGGAGATCTCAGACCGAAATAAGTTGAGAATCTTTTAATTAAGGTTGTTAATTTTTATATGCTTTTAATTACCAGCAATTAAAATGCATATCTCTGGAAAATAAAAATTGGTAATGTGCATTTACTAATTGGAGATTTTCTAGTAGGATTTCGGTTATTTTTGGACAGAGCATTTCTAGGAATTATGAAAACCGATTTATGAAATATTGCATATCTTAAGAATATTTCGGTTTTGGAAATTCCTTGGTGTCCAAACATCCTTGGTCTATAAATACCCAAGTTTGCATTTCATATAAACTATCCTAAGGGCCAGCAAAACTACCTAGTTGTGTTGTTACTGTTGGAGCCGTCTATTCGGAGAGGAAAGTACCCTAATTAGGCGAAATCTCTTACGACCGCTCGTTTAAAGACTTCTGTGGGATCAAGAAGCTCTACGGGTACCGTTAGTGGGAAACTAGATAATTGTAGTATTATTAGTTTTCGATTTGATTTGATTGACTAACGATTGTTGAACTTTGATTGCACCTAGTTTGTTCATTCTTGAGAATCTTCTCTTCTGATATAAGATATACTCAAACTAGATCGAAGTGTCAACGGGATCTTTAGAACTGTTTGTAGATCTAAAGACGTCTTGTGATAATCCATTGTTAACAGACTCCGTTCTGTGCATGATTGATCACAAGAGATTCAAGTTGTTGTGTGCAGGTGTTTATTGATGATTTAAGAAGATTTGAAGACGAAGAAGATTTCTGATTTTGGTTCATAATCTTTGGTGTGCACAAAACTTGATCGGCTGGGATCCAACTATAATTGGTTTATCTTTTGGTAGATTTGATTGATTAGTTGCGTAGATTGGCATCAGTATTTAGAATCTGGATAGATCCTATTATTGATTACAAAATCTAGACTCGACTACTTGTTAGTTGTTTGTTAGATAGATCTAAACCCGACAAATGAGTTTATTAGATTAAACAGAAGAGCCTTTGTCTAACTCATATCACTGGGATTGAATAGAGTTGTTACCAAACCGATTTGTTATTCCTTTACTGTTTGGAATACGAACCAAAGGAATTGTTCTAGTGCATGCACTTATTGAATGTCGGAAGCGTAGGGATACTGAAGAAACTAGGTGAACTATAGGTTTAGTTGTTTGGTCTCAACTATACGAAGTTGGTTTGATTTTGTATAGCGGCTTAATTCTGAGAGTATTTAATTCTGGACTAGGTTCTGGGGTTTTTCTGCATTTGCGGTTTCCTCGTTAACAAAATCTTGCTGTGTTATTTACTTTTGTTTTCCGCAATTATAATTGTTGTTATTATAATTTAAAGTAAATTACACAAATGTTAACTCCATATTACTTGATAGTGATCCTATAGAGTTTGGGTAATTCCAAACCTATTATCAAGTAATCACACTTTGATTGTTGTATTGTCTCAATCTCGTATCCATACACGATCATACAAAGTGTGAATACCGATTCATTGTATTGTCTCGACTCTGTCCATATACAATCACTTTCGTTAAGAGGACTTATAGGTGGAAAAGTTTTAGATTGAGGTATATTTGGGTACCCTCGTCTTTTCAATTGGTATCAGAGCAGGCAAACACGAAAAGATCTAACAATCTGTGTTTGGTGCGATCCATCCTATAAGATATGGGTCAAAGTAAGACTAAGCGACTGCGAAGAAAGTCTAAAGACTTAGTTAACGTATCACAAGATTTGTGCTCAAGAGAAGACAGTTCTTCAAACTCTTATTACTCAAGTGAAGATACCTCTAACGAGATATTTTTGAGTTCAATACTTGAAATTTCTGATGAAAGATCGAGTGTAAAAACATCTGAACTGACAGAATTAAGTGCGCAATTTCTTCTTTGCTCTAGTGAACTTCTTTCTGCACTCGAAAGAGAAAGAGATCTAACTTTAAAGGTTGAAGATCTCAATGAAGAACATAACTTGCTAAAAGGAGAAATCTCTCAACAATCTTTAAGCTTCGAAGAGAAGATGAGCACTAAGCGTCTTCATACAGAAATCTGTGAGGAAAACTTTGATAAATCCCTAAAAAGGGTTTGTCTTTTAGAAAAGGAACTTGATGATTCTAAAGCAGAATTAAACTCTCAACAGTTATGCTTCAAAGAAAAAGAAAATACTCTCCTTTCTCACATAAAGCATTTAGAGGAAACTCTTAATTCTGCTCTCGATAAAAATGAATCATTAAAAGAAGAAATCTCCATGCTGAGAAAACTTAATGAAAGCTCAAACAATCTATCCTCATTATTGGAAACAGGGATAAGTCATGGGGATACCCGTGGTTTGGGTTATGAAGGGTGCAATACCTCAGCTCTTGACAAAGAGACAAAGTTTGTCAAATCCTCCTGTACTCAAACAGAGGCTTCTATAAAAGTTACTAAGTGTGACTGCGAATAAACCAAGAAGGACAAACCAACAACTAATGATTAGTCAAGCCAGGAAATAAAGGATAAGGCCGATGAAATAAGGAAGAGATCGAAACTAAGAAAAGTACAGAAAAGGGAAGGAGCATCCGAAAAAAATTCACACAAAGGTAACAACAAAAATTATAACTCTCATAATATTAAACATTGTTATTCTTGTGGTAGTAAAGAACATCTTCAGAAAAAAATGCAAGATTCGTAGGATGCAAAATGCTCTTCTTTTTGTATCAAAGGAATTAAGAAAAATAAACCATGATTCCAGTTTCATGACATCAAGACGAAAGGACTATTTTACTGATCCTTGGTCTGTGTGGCATGCTCCAAAATCTTTTAAAAAGGGGCATAAGAGAAATAACTTTAAAAAGACAAATTCTGCCTCTCATTCTTTAAAGGGAATAGACTCGGAAACAATTTTGGAATATGATGATGTATCATATCTCAAAAAGTGGAAGAGGAAAAACAATAAAAAATAACACACTGTTACAATGGAACAGATTTCTACCTACCCAAACACTCCATGTGTTATAGAAATTTGTTTATAATGGGTAACTCCATTTATTCCCCTTTAAGAAAGATTTCCGAAAAATCTACAAATATCTTTTTTTTAAGAAGATAAAAATCTTATAAGGACTTGATGCATATTCGGTTCTTTCATGAAATTCATTAAAAAAAAAATGAAAGACCTAAAAATTGCTATATCAAATTTGATATACTCCTGTAGATTTCAAGATCTTTTAACAAGGAAAATTCATATAATCATGTTCTTTAAGAATGGGAAGGTGTACATTGAATTTTTTGGAGAATACTGCATTCAGGAAGTCGAAAGTATTCTGGACAACTCCGATAAAAGAAGGTTCGATCTTTGTTCTGAACTCTGCTCGTATCAGATCATGCCCTATTTAACCGAAGTCAGGGCAACCAATCTTTGTGAAGGAGTTTTAGAATTGATTGCTAGAAAAGAACTTCTAAAAGAATTATCCTCAATTGCTTACAAGGAAATTATTTTCCATGCTGTCTGCTGGGCATCCTATAGAGAGTTTCATGATCTTCAAATGATTAAATTTCACGTGGACAATCTGGAAATTTTTGAAGAAAATCTGGATGAAATCATGGAAACCGAGGATAACAAAGATAAGTGAAATTGAAGTTCTTAATCCAAGCAAAATAAACATTAGTTTTTGATTTCTTTCAATTATTGTGTAAGGTCTATTGATGAATAAAACTATCTATTAGTTATGAATAAAATTATTGTTTTATAATTTTTCTTGTGATAGTTTTTTTTTCCCGATTACATAGCCTGTGCTTAAATGCTTTATATTATTGCTATGTGTATGGTATGTTTGATTTTGGTTTCATAACCTTAATATTCGATCTCATATTATGTGTGAACCCTTATGGTTTGTGTGGCTTTTTGATTTAGCGGGATTAAGTTCTAGCACATGTTGGTAGGCTTTATCAAAGGATCATAAGGTGTTCCGATTGAAACTCATGTGTGAAAAAGTCACAATATGTTGAATTTTTGTTTAACATAAAAGCATATGTGTTTCGGGGTTTTCAACTTTTGCTATGCATTAGTTAAAACCGATTCAACCTTTCTGATAGGATTTTTGTATAGTTGTAGAAAAAGGTTCGTTTAAGACTTGTGAAAGTTCGATTCTAGATTTAAATTCTAATCCCAAAACAGCAAATTAAATTAAACTTGTTTTCAAGAGTGGGAGAGACTGGGGCTAAGATTCCACTATTTCACCAATTTCCAAAGTGATTTTGATAATTGTGCTTATGCAATCTAAACATTCAAGTTGATTCTAATTATTGCAAGAGTAGATTTATAGAAAAAAAATTGTAAATCGAATGTATGGGATATCAAAACCCTACGCTAAGCATATACCATCAATAGAATCACATTTGTTTAATAAAAATCATTAAATCCATTTTTATTCTAAGCAAACAATCATAAAATAAATTGCACAAATTAATCAAATAAAAGTTACCACTTTTTCATTGGCGAAATAGCTTCCTCCGTCGCCCCAGAGAATAAGTTTAGCTCATCATGTTGGAAACACGCTCAAAAGAATTTTTCATTGCTCAAAAAGGTGTTTACAAGGTGAAAAGAGTGAAAAACAAGGAGACAGTTGCTAACTGTAGCTGCTAAAGATAGACTGCAGTCGCTAGAAGTCTTTTGCTGCTAAAAGTGAAAACGATAACTCTCTGTTGTTGTTGAAATTAAGACTGCTTCTGCGACTGTTCTTTATAGGCTTTTGTTCTTCGTGTTCTTGGTGCAGCAACAGAACCCAACTTTCCTGCAACTCTTGATTTTTTTCGCTCCTGTGGTTCTCTATTCTCTCCAAAATTCTCCCAAAGTGTACGTCCCCCCCTTTTGGCTTCCCAGGACCATATATATACACGATAGGGTCAAGAATCTTACCGAAATTTCTCTTTATTCTTTTCTTCCAAGCCACGAGAATATTGCTATTTTCTTTCCTTTTTCTGTGTTCCTCAGTTGTCGAATATCTTTCCCATCCTTCTAGAGACTCGATACAATCAAATCCTTAGAGAATATCTTCTCCATAATTTCCTTTTTCTACCCAAACAAGTCGAGAATACATAAGCTTTCCTATTTCGTGATATCTACCAAATACGATGAGATTTACTTCTTTATTTAGTTCCCAAAACACGTCACTTCTCATGTTTATTAGCTTATAGGATTATTCTGTACCAAATCCCTTGAAAATCTCCCACATAACTTCCCATTTCCGACCCAAAAATCCCGAGAATATCCAAACCTCCCTGTTTCGTCTCCAATCCAAATTCCGGCCATTTTGGGTCCATTCATATGACTATATCAAGCCTGTTAACTCCAGTCAAGTCCATTCGAAGCAAATCCAATGATTGAATCTCTTTAAAACTGCTTCAAAAATCCAACCCTAATTATGATTCTCGTCTGCAACAATTTCCCGCCATTTCTGAATTTTGAATTTGAGAAGAAGATGCCCCTTATCCATACTAGGGGTGTCAATAGCAGATAACAGGTGGGTGCCCCTTAATAATTGGGGGTACCCCTTATCCATTTTGGGTGTGTGAATAGAAGTTGTCCTTTGATGCCTTTATCAACTCCTTTGGATGCTTTTAGTAATTTTCTCCGGCGGACCAAATGCCATTTTTTGAGCAACTTTCTCCACAAAAGCTTATTTCTCCGAAAACACCTATAAAGACATAAATACCATAGTAAGTACAACAATTGAGCATTAACAATACATAGAATCGAGACAAATCAGACACAAAAATGTGTCTATCAAATACCCCCAAACTTATTATGTGCTCGTCTTCAAGTAAATCTAATCTAGAAAATAAATCCTAACTCACTGTCGCAGGCATCGCGGTTGCACTTAGCGTGTGCAACAAGCCTTTAAACCCCTAGGTGGCCCTAGTGGCCGAGTTATAGTCTCGGAAGGGTTTACCATAGATGTACCCACAAAACCTTTACTCCAGATCCTAACTATCTACGCAGAACCTTGGAATAGCACTAAAGAACCTCCTTGGTTGGCATACTCTCATTGACTACAGGAGGAAGTACCCTGATGCGAAATTCCAATTGTTGTACATGAGTTTGCACTCAAGCATACTAAAATTCATATATAAGTGACAGAGCTCTACTCGGATAGTCGTACTATGGACATCAATACCCGGAATCAAACAAATCACATGAATAGATAAAGAAGATGAAAATATAGATAGATGGTTGTGAATGGACGTCAGTGCCAAGATGAATCCTATGACCTAATGGATTGAGATACTGGTCTTGAATAATATCAACACAGCTGGTATATACAAGGGAACCAATGGTCGATAATCCTAACTCTAGGTCAACACAACTGGCATATACAAGGGTACCAGTGGTCGACTTTATTGAATTTATTCTGGTTGGTCTGATGGTCTGGTCTCAAATTTATTTATTTTTTCAAAGTAATTCAATCACTCTATTTCAACCCAGCAGACATCAACATAAAATTTTTGCAAAAACAAAAATAGAAGTAATAAGATGATTCCGAGATACGGTGAAACTACCATGTCATTTCTAACACCTGAGCTCTGTGCTTTTATGAATAGACTCTTTAGATGTTTCCATCTAATCAGATTGGTTCCTCAACTCCTACAACCAAGATGCTTCCATCAACTTAGATTGTTTAGTGCTATCCTTAATAGGCATAAATTTCTAGGCTCCGGAGTTTATTTATTGTAACGAAAATCTAACAAAAAGTTTCTTCCCCACCCCCAAACTTAAATCTAACATTGTCCTCAATGTTTCTAATTAAAGAACAGTACCAAAAGTGTAAGTAACACGAGGAATCTGTAAAGAGGGAAGTCAGAAAGATAGTACCTGGATGAAGAGTAATAATCCTTCCACGGAGAATAAGGAGATAAATAAAAATAAAAACCCTAAAAACAAATAGCAAAAATAATATACAACATACAAATACCAAATACCTCGATGGTCAATCAAGGTAAACAGGGTCCTCTAGAGGGACCTCCTCAACATCACCTGTAGGAAAAGGTTCTAAAAAGGGATTCAATCTCTGACCGTTAACCTTAAAAGAACTACTACCATCTAGTGTCTCCATTTCCATAGCGCCATGCGGAAAAACAGTACGGACCACAAAAGGACCGGTCCACCGAGAGCACAACTTCCCGGGGAATAGATGCAAACGAGTATCATATAGAAGAACTTTTTGACCTGGAGAAAATAACTTTCTTAAAATATACTTATCATGCACAAATTTCATTTTGTTCTTATACTCCTTAGCACTATCGTATGCATCTCTACGAATCTCGTCCAACTCATCGAGCTGGAATTTTCTGTGAACTCCTGCTTTGTCAAGTGAAAAGTTTAACTGTTTAACAGCCCAATATGCTATATGTTCTAACTCAACGGGTAAGTGACATGCCTTTCCATACACAAGTCGATAAGGTGACATTCCAATGGGTGTTTTAAACGCAGTACGATAAGCCCATAAGGCATCAGTAAGCCTTGACGACCAGTCTTTCCGATTAGGATTGACTGTTTTCTCTAAAATATGCTTAATTTCCCTATTGGAAACCTCTACCTGACCGCTAGTATGTGGGTGATATGGGGTATCTACTTTGTGGGTAATACCATATTGTTTCATTAAAAGTGAAAATGGCCTATTACGAAAGTGTGTTCCTCCATCACTAATTATAGCTCGCGGTGTACCAAAACGTGCAAGTATGTTATCTTTCAAAAACTGGAGTACGACCTTATGGTCATTTGTTTTACACGGAACCGCCTCAACCCACTTAGACACATAGTCTACAGCAAGTATGTAAACATAACCCAAATAATTAGGGAATGGACCCATAAAATCAATGCCCCACACATCAAAGACCTCAATCACTAAAATAGGGTTCAAAGGCATCATATTTATATGGGAAATGGTCCCTAACTTCTGGCAACGCTCACAAGAAACATAATGACTATGGGAGTCTTTAAACAACGAAGGCCAGTAAAATCCACACTGTAATATATTAGCAGCAGTCTTCTTAGCACTAAAATAACCCCCACATGCATGTTCATGACAAAAGGAGATAATACTGGACTGGTCTCTCTCAGGCACACATCTCCTAATAATCTGGTCTAGACAATACTTAAACAGATAAGGATCATCCCAAAAGAAATGCTTAACCTCGGCTAAAAACCTAGAACGATCTTGCTTACCCCAATGTTGAGGCATTCGACCAGTAACAAGATAATTCACTATATTTGCATACCAAGGTGATTGGGAAACAAAGAACAATTGTTCATCAGGAAAGCTATCCCTTATAGGAAAGTAATCATCAGGAGAATTAACAACTAGCCTAGACAAGTGGTCTGCTACTACATTTTCTGCACCCTTTTTGTCTCTAATGTCTGGAGAAAATTCTTGTAACAAAAGGATCCATCTAATCAATCTAGGTTTGGTATCCTTCTTAGACAAAAGGTATTTTAAAGCAGCATGATCAGTATAAATTACGACCTTAGAACATAATAGGTAGGATCTAAACTTATCCAAGGCAAACACAATGGCTAACAGTTCCTTCTCGGTAGTTGTATAGTTCAGTTGGGCATCATTCAGAGTTTTGCTAGCATAGTAAATCACATGAAGTAATTTGTTTTCTCGCTGACCTAGCACAACGCCTATAACATAATCTGAAGCATCACACATGATTTCAAAGGGTAGGTTCAAGTTAGGTTCCTAGACTATTGGGGCGGTCGTGATTACAGTATTAAGCTTCTCAAAAGTCTCTAAACAACCATCATTAAAGACAAACTTAACATCTTTTGCAAGCAAATTGCAAAGAGGTCTAGAAATCAAGTTAAAATTCTTAATGAATCGGCGATAAAAACCTGCATGCCCTAGGAATGACCTAATATCTTTTACGGTTTTTGGGACCTGTAAAGTCTTAATAAGGTCAACTTTATATTTGTCTACCTCTATACCCTTTGAAGATACGATATGCCCTAAGATAATTCCTGATTTAACCATGAAATGGCATTTTTCCCAATTAAGCACTAAATTCTTTTCCTTACACCTAATCAACACTAGTGTCAAATGATGCAAGCACTCATCAAAAGATGAACCAAACACTGAAAAGTCATCCATAAAGACCTTTAAAAACCGTTCTACCATATCATAAAATATGCTCATCATACAACGCTGAAAAGTCGCAGGGGCATTACATAGCCCGAAAGGCATGCATCTATACGCAAAGGTACCAAAGGGACAAGTAAAAGTGGTTTTTTCCTGGTCTTTAGGGGCAATCTCAATATGATTATATCCAGAATAGCCATCTAAGAAGCAATAGTGACTATGTCCTGATAATCGTTCTAGCATTTGGTCGATCAAGGGAAGGGGAAAGTGATCCTTCCTAGTGACCTTGTTCAATTTCCTATAGTTGATACATACACGCCATCCCGTGGTCACTATGGTAGGGATTAACTCATTATTATCATTCTGGATTACGGTGATACCTGATTTCTTGGGAACAACTTGAACGGGGCTGACCCACTTACTGTCTGAAATTGGGTAGATAATACCTGCATCTAATAATTTAAGAACCTCGGTTCGAACTACTTTTTTCATATTAGGGTTAAGTCAACGTTGCATCTCCCTAGAAGGTTTAGTGTCCTCTGATGTGAATTTTAAGTTGTAGTGAAAGTGGTGAGTATAGTTCGTTCAACTCGGGCTTTTGAAGGATTTTTGAAAATTAAATAAAGTTGTTTCAACAATAATAAGAAAATACCGAGACTCTGGATTCCACCATTGACCAATTAATTGATAAACTCTAATCAATATTCATGCAATATTCTTCTTTAAAGTGATTCTAATATTTGCCTCTAATAGATTTTTGAAGTAGTAGTTGTAATCACAAAGCATGAAACATCAAAAGTTTTAAAACCTAGCATGTTCCATCAAAACAACTCACAACTACTCAATAAAAATTAATTTTTCTTTTAAGTTCTATGCAAATAATCATGTAAAATAATTACAATAAATAATTAAAATAGAACTATACCACTTTTCATGGAACAATGGCTTCCTCCGTCGCCTCGGCTAAGGGTTTTAGCTCCTCATATTAATCGTGTTCTCAAAATACATGTTTATGGCTCAAAAATTGATTACAAGGGAGAAAAGGGTATACTGTAGTCGCTGAAAGTCTAATACAGAGAATGGAATCGTTGCTGAAGGGCTTCGGTGACAGCAGGATGATGCGACCGTAACTCGTTGTCACTGAAAATAAGTCTTCCTATGCAACTGACTCTGTGGGTCTTATGTTCTTCGTCTTCTCCGGCAACAGCAGCAGAACCCGATCTTCTTCTAATGATTTTTCTGGTTTCTCTAAGGCTCTAAACTTTCCCCTAAGGTCTTTGTTACCTTCCTAAGACTCGTCCCAACCTTTTTATACACCACAGGCTCTCTAAATCCGTCCAAAAAATCTCTTTTTTTTTCTCCACAACAAATCACGATAATCCCTTTTTCTTATCACTTGCACGTCTTCTCAGTCAATCCAAGCTGTCCAAACTCTTCCTGTGATAGAAACAAATCTCTAAGAAGAGTTTCCTTCCTCTTCTTCACGTAAGTTTCCATAAATAATCCAAGAAACTTGCCCAAAATAAACCTTGATATTTTTAACATTTTTTTTCGCCTCCAATTCGAGTTCTAGCCACTTTGGATCCATTCCAACACCCTTACCGAGCCTGTTTGATCAATTCAAGTCTAACCCAATGGATATTTGCGATTGAATCTCTTTTAAAACTGCCCAAGAATCAAACCCTAAATTCTGCCTGTGAGAAACGTGTTTTCCCGCCAGTTTATGTTTTTGAAAAATCATGAAGAAATGTGACCTCCCCCTATCCAGTCCCGGTCTGTGCTTAGCGGCTGCTTGGAAATGGGTTACCCCTTATCCAAAATGAGAGTCAGAATAGCAAATGTCCTCCCAGGTACCTTTAACAACTTTTCGAGCCAATTTTGCCGCAAAAGCCTATTCCTCCAAAAACACTGTACAAGGGATAAAATACCAAAATTAGTAAAAAAATGAGTACTAACACTATACATAAAAGAGATGAAAATAGACACATAAATGCGTCTATCACTTTCACTACAACTTTCACATCAATTTTTGGCGCCCAAATTAGTCCCGAGTTGAACGAACTCTACTCACCACTTTCACTACAACTTAAAATTCACATCAGTTTTTGGCGCCACCGACGCGGACTTGTTTTTAGGGTTTTAGATTTATTTTTTTTATTTTATTTTTTGTTCTATTTTATGTTTTTGGGTATTTTTCTTTTGTCTACAGGTTTTGGAACGTAAAGAAAAAAATTGAGCCAAGGAATTTGGTAATTTCGTAAAGACTTGGAGCAAAAGATTAAAGCGAAAAGAACGGAAAAGAAGCCAATTTTATTTTAATTGTTTTATTTTTAGTTTATTTTTTTTTTATTTTTTTTTAGGGTTTTGTTTATTTATTTATTTATTAGAAAAATAAATAAATAAATTGTATTAGGGTTTCTTTATTATTTTGTAATTTTGTAATTTTTCTTTTCTTTTTTTGGACTTTTTGGACATTGGACACTATTTTTAATTTTAATTTTAATATACCCTACGGAAGGGTATCCTTTAATTATAAAACTGTTTGCAGAGAAGGAGGACAATTACGATATTGTCTCTGCACCTTGGGTTCGTACACTGACACAGGAGTCAGTGGCCCGAGTCAACTACAACCGATTCATCCCCCGTCTGGAACGGGAGGTAAGGTTCTGAACACTCGCGAATCCCCTGTCAGCGAGTTACTGTATTCCTTAAGGTGCATATCTGCTGAGGACCTGAATACGGATATTTACTTTTCTAGTAAAGGGCAAGGCCTGGCCATACAAGATAAGGGTTCGGATTTCATCACTGTTCTCTTCTTGCCCGCCTTAGGAAAACGATACCGAACGCGAACCTAAGCTTAAAATATTGACTAGAGCGAGACCGATAGGGTAACAAGCTTGTAGGAAAGTCGTTCAAAAGGATCGTATTGGGTATTTTGTTAGCCTAACTCAAAGTTCAGGAAGATTACTGT
>JAJJMB010012966.1:342595-479033 GCA_023531105.1 Papaver atlanticum
ATAGGAAAACACAGGGTAGAAAAAGCTTTACTTGACTTAGGAGCTAGTGTGAACTTACTTCCGTACCATGTGTACTTACAACTGGGACTTGGTGAATTGAAACCCACCAAGATAACACTGCAGTTAGCTGATAGGTCTGTTAAAATTCCTCGTGGTATGATAGAAGATGTTCTTATTGAGGTCGACAAGTTTATTTATCCTGTGGATTTTGTAGTCCTAGATACACAACCTGTCCCTGACCCAGAGAATCAAATACCGGTAATTTTAGGTCGCCCATTTTTAGCCACGTCTAATGCCGTTATCAACTGTAGGACCGGACTTATGAACATATCCTTTTGTAATATGACCACTGAACTAAATGTCTTTAATGTTACTAGACAACCTTCTGATAATTTAGAGGAAGTGAATATGATTAGTACTTTGGTTCAGGATCTAGTTCAGGATAATTGGGATGACACTTACCGAAAGAGATTATGAACCCACCTATAAGTCCTCTTACCGAAAGAGATTGTCTATGGACAAAGTCGAGACAATACGACAAATCGGTATTCACACTTTGTGAGATCGTCTATGGATACGAGATCGAGACAATACAACAATCAAAGTGTGATTACTTGATAATAGGTTCGGACTTAACCAAACTCTATAGAATCACTATCAAGCAATACGGAGTTAACGTTTGCGTATTTTACTTTTAATTATAATAAACAATTATAATTATGGAAATAGAAAAGTAAAAGACACAACAAGATTTTTTTAACGAGGAAACCGCAAATGCAGAAAAACCCCGGGACCAAGTCCAGAATTGAATACTCTCAGAATTAAGCCGCTATACAAAATCTAAACTAACTTCGTATAGTTGAGACAAAGCAACTAAACCTAGTTCACTTAGTTTCTTCAGTATCCATGCACTTCCGACATTCAATAAGTGAACGCACTGGAATAATTCGTTTGGATCGTATTCCAAATAGTAAAGGAACAATAAATCTGTTTGGCAACAACTCTCTTGATTCTTTCAGATGAAGATATCTCAAGTCATATGCAAAGGCTCTTCCATTTAAACTAATAAACTCCTTTGCCTGGTTAGATCAATCTATCCAACAACTACCGAAGTAGCAGAGTTTAGATTTGCAATCAATCAATATAAAATCCAACAAGAAACTATAAAGCGATGCCGATCTCACACAACTAATCAATCGAATAAATCCGATTCTAGTTGGATCCCATCCGATCAAGGTTTGTGCTACACAAAGATATGAGAAACCAATAATAAATCTTCTTTGTCTTAAAATCTTCTTTAATCTTCAATTAAAACTACACAACACCACTTGAATCTCTTGTGATCAATCACGCACAGAATGGAGTCTGTTAACAATGGATTATCACAAGATGTCTTTAGATCTACAAACAGTCTAAATATCCCATCGACACTTCGATCTAGTTTGAGTGAATCTTATATCAGAAGAGAAGATTCTCAAGAATAAACAAACTAGGTGCAATCAAAGTTCAACAACCGTTAGTCAATCAAATCAATCGAAAACTAATAAACTGCAATTATCTAGTTTCCTACCAACGGTACTCATAGAGCTTCATGATCCCACAGAAGTCTTTAAACGAGCGGTCGTAAGAGATTTCGCCTAATTAGGGTACTTTCCTCTCTAGATAGACGGCTCCACCAAAAACAACAAAAAGATGAAGTTTGCCTGGCTCTTAGGATAGTTTACTAGAAATGAAAACTTGGGTATTTATAGACCAAGGATGTTTGGACACCAAGGAATTTCCAAAACCGAATATTCTCAAGATATGCAATAAATGCCCAAATCAGTTTTCATAATTCCTGGAAATGCTTTGTCCAACATTTTCCGAAATTTCTCAATAGAAAATCTCCAATTAGTAAATGCACATTACTAATTTTTATTCTCTAGAGATATGCATTTAATTGCTGGTAATTAAAGCATATAAAACTAACAACCTTAATAAAAAGATTCTTAATTTATTTCGGACCGGGATCTCCTTGAGTAATTAAGGAATATCTTTGAACAATAAAAGATAAGAGTTACTGTTCATGTTCAAAGTATGTTGACATCTTTTGTAAATCCTCTTTCATATTTACAATCTTGGAATCGATTATACCACACTTCCAAACAAGTTTAGAATTGGTTTCCAAGATAACTATGTGATTGATCAAATATCAAAACACAATCATGGGTTCAATCGGTTCTACCAATCACTAAGATCGGTTCTACCTCAATATGGATTACTTGTGATCGAACACACAAGTTATCAGGACCGGTTACATCAGTTACCAGGATCGGTTACGTCAATTACCAGGAATGGTTACCATATACTCATGGTATTTCTTGTGATCGGTCACACCAGTTACCAGGATCGGTTACACCAATTACCAGGACCGGTCACACCAATTACAAGGATCGGTCACACCAATTACTATGATCGGTCACACCAATTACAAATATCGATCATACCATCTTAGGTGATTACTTAGGATCGGTTACACTAATTAATAAAAACCAGTCATACCAAATCATAAGTCAGGCACTGTGATTAGTTATACCAAGATACATAACAAGTTATGATCGGTTCTAATAACTCACACATATTGGTAATCCAAAGATATGCAATGAATAACAATACCAATAAGCCTAGCGATTTCCATTTCGATTCATAAAACAAGTTCATGAATGTACTTCCTTTAAACAAATGTAAACATTGTTTCCTAGGATGAAATCTTCACCTTTACCCATACACATAATCACAATAGCATTCATACGATTATGTCGATGTCATATATACGAAGTTCAAAAGATAAGCGTTATACTTCGTATCTTAATTCCTTAACACTATGATCATGTGATCATGTCTCACTACTAGAGTATAATCATTCACAGCTTCACAGTTATGTTTTCAATATAGCACGACTTGAAAGATACGTTAGGAATGAAACAGTTCAAGTCAATATTACTAACCTCAAGAGGAAGGATGATGTCGTTGTTGTAGCTCGTTACTTCTTCACATTTTTCAGGTCTTCGAGTAATACTTGTATGTCTCATAATCCTAGACTTTCTAGTATAACCTATACGAAGTTGTCTCTAGTACATAATCAAGCGACTCTTAGATGAGTTTTGATTCACTAAAATATGACAACCAAACTTGACATACCAACGCTTGGTGGGTTCACCCGAGCTATGCTCTAACATCGAGAAAGCCAATAAAGAAAAGGAATAACATATCTGTGGAGTAAAGAAGACGAAGGCCAAAGAAGCTGCCAAGAAGAAATGAAGACATAACACTAGAATTCTTATAATGCATTACTTCTTTTACTTTTTAACTTGCATATTGCTATGAAATTTTATCAATTTAGCTATGTTTTTTTCTTTTTCTTTCTTGGTATGGATTTTGTGATTAAGTTTTAAAAAATAACTATTTAGTTTAATATAGGTTGCGTGAATCAAATTTCAGAAAGACCTAATGCATTTTTTTCTCCTTTTGATGACAGTTTGTTCCCATTAATTTTTTATTTTATAATATGTTAAAACCCCAAGTTGTTTGGCTGCGAGCATAGTTATGCTCACGTTGAAAGATAACAAAAAAAATAAATAGATTTTTGGACAACGAACATGAACTATTTAGGACGTTCAATCCGACCTTGTGCTTTGAGTCCATGAGTAGGTGGCGTCAGTTATCAAGAAAGTGATAAGGGTCCAATATTGGTTCTACCTCTCACAATAAGTTTTTACTATATGAGTTTTGTTAACTTGTGCATCCGTACACAAGTTAAGGATTAGGGTACTTTTTTTTATGGATAGAAGCAAAACACAATATGTTATGTAAAGATAATGTATGTATAATAATATATCTTCACTTTACTACTCTACCCTTCCACTAACTTATTTATATAATATTTTATTTTATTCTCTTTCTCTCTCAATTAATCTGTTTTCTAATAATAATTGTAAAATATTTAGCAATACAGTTCTGCCCAAAATATAACCTTGCCAAAACAAGCCTGTTTGTAGGCGTATTTAAAACTTCTGTCGTCCATACTCAGGTTTATACCGTCACTGATCGGTGCCAACATTTGATAATTTTTGATCCTATAAAAAAAAAAAAAAATTTACTTGAAAAAAGATTATATTTAATAATAATATTTATCTAAACACATATTCAAATTTTAGGCCACCCGCTCCCAATAAACGATCTATTTAATAATTAAAAATAAGTAGATAAACTTAATAATGTTGTAGGGCTTTAGCCCACGGATGCGCGGCCCAATATAGTAACTAGGGTTCTATTCCTATTGTATATAAAGGGCTATATCTATGTAATACAGACTAATTCTAATAAATGGAACATCCTTCTCTCTGTGCCTCTTTATCTTTCCCATCCACTGCAAAACGTCATTAGCACGAGTTCTGCCGTAGAGTTAAAGTTGGAATCCTTGATTTTCCTTGATTTTATTTTCTATTTTCTCCCCAATCGCAAGCAGGGACTTACCCCCTTCAACGATGATCATCTCGTGGAATCTTTGTCTCTGCGTCCTCTAGGTGTTTCTTTATCAATTAAATACGCCGTCGCCACAGCACTAAGCTCTCATTTGTGAGAGCTCGATTTCATTTTACCTTCTGGATCTAAAATATGATGAAGTTGGACCTAAAAGGTACGTATTAATTGAATTCACCTGTTATACGTGTATGCAATAGATTGGTAAACATGTATGATTTATGTATCATAAGTTAATGACATAATACGATGATTCTGAACTTTTGATGTGCATTCATCCATGTCTCAATTTTTTTTAAAACACATAACATGTTTCATTCTTGTTTTGTGTCTGTTTCGTCTGTGGTTGCTTGATATTGGATTGTGTAATACCCATCATGTATATCTATCACGGTTTGTAATGATTGATCTGACTGTGTGGGAATTGATTGTGTCACAATATTCCGTCGATTGGAATGTTCAGGGAAAAGAGGAGGATCCTGTACTCACCTCCCGGAAAAAGAGGTGTTTAATCCAGTTTTTCATGACCCAGTTAATGGCTAGTCCACCTGTGAAACTAATTTACCCGCTAGTCCAAAAACATGTTTTTGGACCAGATTATTTACTCGTTGGTCCGATAACTTTGTGGAGATTATAAAGTGTGTTTTCTAAATGCCTAAAACACCCTTCCAGATCTAATTAGTATCAATACATAACATATGTAGTATCATATTAGTATTGATACTTAATAGTATCAATACTTAACAGTATCAATACATATGTTAATAATGTAGTAACATATGTAGTATGTAGTAACATATGTAGTAACAATACATAACATAATACATATTGGTATGTAGTATCAATACATAACATAATACATATTGGTATGTAGTATCAATACATAACTTATTAATATGTAGTAACATATGTAGTATGTAGTATCAATACATAACATAACACATATTGGTATGTAGTGAAGCTAATGGAGAGCATAAAAGAGGATTTTACATAGTATTATATGTTAGGGTTAGCAAAGTAATTTTACTCTTTTCAAACCTTTTTTGGACTAGCTAGTAAATAATTTCTCCCGCTGGACTAGCCATTAACCCGGGTCGGGTTTAGTGGACTAAGTAGCAAAGTTCTCAAAAGAGAAACCTGTTCGTCCGTGAAAAAAAATGGGAAGGACCCGTCTGTCCATACCCGGACCCATATACCCTGTTCTGGATTCGTCTGCCCGATCCAGTTCCAGATGGGTCTGCCCGATCCAGTTCCAGATGGGTCTTCCCGATCCAGTTCCAGCGATCCAGATGGGTATGCCCGATCCAGTTTCTCAGATCCAGTTCAGTTCAGTTCCGTTCCAGTTTGGGGCTGTGCATGACCAAGCCTGTTCTGGGTTGGTGTATATACAGTGGGAACCAAAGCCCAAGGTATGTAACTAATGTGGGCTTTTACATTGAATAATAGTTGCTAGGCTTATTTATTTGTTTTTAGAACATCCCTAGTTTTGTTTATTTTTGTCTTAAGATAAGTCCACAACATATAAATGGTCAATTTAAATTAACATTGTTGATGTCAATCATTAAGAATTTTGGTCTTAATGCTATTTTGTTCTCTTGAATATGATATTTGCTATAGTTGAATGATGCCTTTTGTTCAATTGGTTATACCAACTCGATTCAATTGGTTGAATGCTGTTTTTTTTCCTCCCCAAATTTGAAATGTTCCGTGGGATGTAATCCACTGGCTCGACTATTAAAGAGTCGATAGTATCAAAAGATACGTTGCAAATAAAATCACATGTATTCCAATTTTTGTGGAAGAACTCACAAAAGATGATATGAGTCAGAAAATTTCCATTTCTCTACTTCATCCATGATACTAACGAACCAGTATATATTGAAGTATGACAACAAGTTGTCTTTAGTAATCTATTCAACCTAAAGTAATTGGTTGACATGTGTAGTGAGATTCTCTTGGCCTGTTGAGATAAAGAAATTTCTAAAATTAAGCTAAATGTAGCAAAATTGAAAATGAAAAGAACCCCGAAGTAATGAGGGTTAGACGTACTGACTCATATAAAGCATGTGAAAAGGGACATATATATATATATCCTGAGACAAAGATGCGTTTTCCCCCAGTAGTAAGACACCAAAGTACAGGTATCAACTGAATATGGGATGAAGCTAAGATGTAATTCTAGATCTCACCAAAGAGTTGGGAATGAATCTTCTTACCGGTATTGGTACAAGCAATGCAATGCGGGTACCATAGTAGTAACCAATTTCCGTAGGAAGATAATACTTTAGACATCAACTTTAATGACAAAAAGAACTTTGCCTGGCCAATTGATTATTTAATTGAACTAGATCCAATGTCTACGCTTATGGAACGAAAAGTATATCATTCCCACGAGACATAAATTTTCTAATGCACTTGAGATATATTTGGATGAAAAATATATCATCCCCCCTGAAACGTAACATATATTCACTCTAAAGTGCTTGAGTTGAATCCCACTTTTGTTACCCAATAAGGCCACACCACTTATTAAATATCTCAAGACTCAATGTCTAGATGATAGTGGTTTTTCTCCCACTAATTTAAGGAATATACACTAGTTTTTTAACTAATTCTTTATAATGTGACTACGATGATTGGATCATCGAGTGAAGCAACGCTAAAATTTTGTTTCCAAGATGGAACAAAGATTAAAAGTCACAAAAGCTCTATATGTACCGAGAGCTAATCACCTTGTTAAATTCCAAAGAGACCCATGCAAATGGATATCATATGGAAACTCACAATGATAAGAATGTAGGTGATTGCGTCTTTTATAGTCTCTAATATATTTAGAAGGAAATATATCTTAGAGAAACTTATGAGTCAATCTAGTGAAATGTAAATCACTATAGTATTTGGATTATTGAATCCATATTGATTCCGACGACGAAATGTTGGGAATTGACTCATACAGGCTTTGACATAACCATAAAGGCACTTTGGTTGTGACATAATGTTTCATTTTGAAAGGAATCATACGTAAATCACTGTGTTTGAGTGGACGAGACAATGGGAAAAAGATTGACATAATGCGAAGTGATGGCATATCTCTCAGTAAGTGTTTTCTAAAGTACTAAATGCACAACCCCCCCCCTTTCCCATTATGCTTTTAGGTGAGAGAGAATATCACTCATTTTTATAAAGTCTTCAGTAAAACAGGATCAAGACCATCCTAAGATGCAAATGGTAAAAATTCCATATTACAAAGAAAATGAGGTGAAATTTAGAAAAATATTCATGCAGAACGCGGACCATAAAAGTGACTTATGGCTCTGGTGAATGTTTTGACATTTTGGACTAGTTATAGTTCCCAAGAAATTTGCGTTTGGAAAACTACTAGCACATATTTTACATGTAAGGGCTCACCACCCCTTGTAAATGCGAGCGAGTGTACATCAAAAGGACTTGATGGTTATTGCATGTTTAATAGGACCAATGCAGAGCATCCTATACCCCATGGTCTCGCAAAGGCTATAATCAAAGGTTACAGATGGTGCCTAAAGCATGGTTATGCGTACAAACCTACCTTTAATTGCTTGGGGAATATGCACTATTAACGCATCTTTACTTAATTCGTTTTAGAACCCAATATTAGTCAGCCTTTTATGCGTACCAGTTGGTAACTGGATTTAAGCCTGACATTCGTGTTCTTACGCATTTTTTTGGTTGCACTATATATGTGCCATTACGACTCCACATCGTACTATGATGGGTCTTCAAAACTGTTAAGTAGTTATGTTGGAAATGGAGTTCCAAACAATAATCTGCATTTTAAACTCCTGACATGGGATCTCTTACTGCTAGATTTTCGGGTTATCACTTTTATGAGACACTCTTCCGGTTGTTAGGGGGAGATAAGAAAAAGTATTTTCTAAGGGAACGACAGGAATTGTCATGGTGTGTTCCCATTGTGTCTCATATTGATTCTTGTACTCCACAAAGGTAAATGTGAAGTGACAAAGAATAATCGATTTTCAGAATGTACATTGATGTCGCTAAAGTGACAAGATTACACATACCAGCTGCAAATATTCCTGTAAGGTTAGAAATCCTCAGTATGGGGTACACCATAGACTAAGGTGTTGCAACTACACTTGGTGGAAGTGTAGTTGAGGCCGTGGCTCCATAAAAGAAGATGGAGAAACCACCAGGTTCGATCAATACTCACCTAGAAATGAAGTAGATGAGTAAGGCACAACCTAATTTGTATCATTAATGAAATCATCTCATTTGATTGTCTCTGACTATGTCCATAAATCAATACTGGAGGACGCTCCGAAGTTTTAAATGATTCTAGAAAACAATGAAATCCTGACGGATTATGAGAACGCACATGAGTCAATGAAAGGATCATGCGTGCACAGTGATGATATAATCCATAAATAGTTGCTCCAGAAGTAGAGCACAATGAGATCGAACCATGCTTTATTTTTATTAATTTCAAATAAATAGCATATTTGGCCTACGCAATCCAGGTAGAACTTAGTTCTTTGACAAATATACGGGTATTTGGTGTGGTAGTGCTAACCAACCTAGTATAAAGCCTGTGGGACATACATGATTAATTTGTCACAAAGCATAATGAGAAGAAAGCAGTCTTACAGTATAAAGACTCGCCTTGTGGCGCGAGATTTCTCACAAAGCCCTGGAATTGTTCTCTTGTAATGAACTTTATAGTGTTCCGCTACTTAGTTAGCTTGGTAATTTCAAAAAGACTTGAAATGCAGCATATGTATGTGGTTGTTACGTATCTCTGAAAGAATCAAGAGATAGAAGATATTTGCAGAAGTGCATGATGGCCTTTTTGCTTCCCAAGTCGAATGACTCTTAACCATGGAGTGTGTTTGCTGTTACACTGGAACACTCACTTATTGATTTAAACAATCAGGCGGATGTGGTATACCCGTCTAAGTGACTATTTGATTGGGAAGGGATAAACAAGTATGGTTTTTTTCCATGCGTATTAAATAAGTTCCTGATTCAGAATTATAGCTATCTATGTCAACGATATGGACATGATAAGTACTCTTAATGGAATAAGAGATCTTACAAGCTATTTAAAATCTGAATTTGAGATGAAAATCCTGGGAAATCTCGATCTTATCTATGTTCTGAACAAGAAGACCGAGCTTGTGGTATATTATTCCACCAATTTGTATATGTCCATTGTCAGGCAATTTAACAAGGACATGCATCCTGCTAGCACTCCCATGATTAGTCGAGTTTCAAATATACATAAATGACCAATTCGTCTAAAGGAAGATGATGAAGTTGTGTCGGGAGATGAACTTTCCTTATTTAAGTATAATAGACGCATTATTGTACTTAGCATAATGTAGTCGGCGAAATGTTACATCCTCAGTGAACTTGTTAGCTAGATATAGCTCAGTGCCAACGCAACATCATTGGAATGGTATAGTGAATGTAATCATGTACTTAAAAGTAACCATTGACATAAATTTGTTTTATCCCTGCAAAGACATTAGAAGGAATGCTAATGAAAGTGCAGTTCAAAAGTTCTTGATTATGAAGGAAAAATAATCTCTTCTCCACCGAAAGTAATCATGGGAAGATATGGTGGACTATGTTCTAGGTCATTACCGATATTCAGTTTCGAAAAGTACATGACTAAAGGAACTGTCTGGAACAACTATGAAAGTAATCATGGGGAGATGCCGACATCAGGGGGAGGATCCAAGGATATGATGTCGACATATTTTACTTTGAAATTAAAGATGTGTTGTACTCTTTTTCCCTTCGATCGAGAATAGTTTTTCCCAAAGGGTTTTCTTACTCGACAAGGTTTTTAGCGAGACAACACTAAAAACATCAAGTATGTTGAACGTTGAAGACATAAAGATCGCGTTGATATTACTGATAATATCCGAGTCAAAGAAATGAAACGTGATAGTCTGTTAAGCAACGTAACTTCCATAATCAACAACAGGGTCTTATAAATATTGAAGTCACCAAAATAAAGTGTGATAAACTCTTTTTGACTGCATTAGACTAATGAAAATTGTCTGACATCAGGAGGAGCATCTAATGGTGTGTTGAAATATTTTTCTTCACCGAGGTTGCTTTTTCCCACAGGGTTTTGTTACTCGGCAAGGTTTTTAATGAGACAAGAACAAACACCGGGAATGTAATTTCCCAGCTAAGGCTATTATCTTTCTCACAATGATTTTCTTCCTTGGGAGTTATGAAGCAACTAGTCAACTTCAACGGAGCAAAGTGATCATTTGCAGTAGATCACCTTTACTTGAATCTGTCACATTGTACTCTTTTCCCTTCGTGAAGGTTTTATCCCACTGGGTTTTTCCTTGTAAAGGTTTTAATGAGGAAACATATACGCATCCAACTATGTTCTAAGTTTACTTAATGTTTTACTCTTTTTCTTTAGTTCAGGATTTGTCCCTCTGGGTTAGCCTGACGAAGTTTTAACGAGACAATTAACTTAGACTCGAAAATCTTTGAAGATCGTATTACATGTGATGAACTACATGTAAAATACGAGACAACATGTGAAGAGCTGTACCAAGGTTTTGTCCCACGAGGTTTTCCTTGTCAAAGTTTTAATGAAGGGATTGCTTAGACACAATAGTCATCAATGAGAGAATTACATTTGAATATCTGCACCCGAAGCATTTTATGAGAAGTACTGCATATGGAGTTCTATTGGACCGCACAAGGGGGAGTGTTGTAGGGCTTTAGCCCACGGATGCGCGGCCCAATATAGTAACTAGGGTTCTATTCCTATTGTATATAAAGGGCTATATCTATGTAATACAGACTAATTTTAATGAATGGAATATCCTTCTCTCTGTGTCTCTTTATCTTTCCCATCCACTGCAAAAAATAATAATTATTAACAATATTATATAATAGATTAATTAAAAGAGAAAGAGAATAAAATACAATTTTATATAAACAAGTTAGTGGAAGGGTAGAATTGTAAAGTGAACATGATATATTTTATTTTATTTCTACCCACAAAAAAGTACCCCAATCATTAGTTCTTAACTGGATGCACAAGTTAACAAAACTATATAAATCTCAGTCAGCTTTAAGGTTGGAGAAAATCCTGGCCATCATTACTATGAATCCATGAGTAGGTGGCATCAGTTATTAAGAAAAGACAAAAATGACCTAAGTATGTATGTAGTTGGTCTACAGCTGAAAAATGCTGTAAATCAAAAGGAACGTCAACATTAACCAGCTGGTTTACTCTCAAACAATGTTAACAATGGAGAAAGAAAGGAATGAACAAGTTACTGAAGGTACAAGCGCAATAAAAACATCATTGAATAAAATAATTCAAAGAATATATTCAAAAATATTCAAGAATGCAAGGTCATGATTCGGGCCGGAGATCCTGAAAAACGTATACTCTTTATGATATAGAAGCATGATTGATCAACTCTCATCAGTCTCTATCTCTGCAATGCACAATGGTTACTTTTTTCTTTCTCTTCTCTCTAAAACTAAATCTTTACTAATTATTTTTTTGTATATGCTTCCAACTTCATCAAAACTTTTTTTTTTCTGTGTATTATTCCAACTGCATAAAAACTTTCATAACACTAGTCACAAACAAAAACTTCCCAACAAGTATTAAAGGTATTTTTCATTCTTTAAACTCGATTTTTTCTTTAAATTTCCCTTCTATCAACGTATGATCTTTTTTATCATTGCACTTTGCACTTCTTTGTTATCAGTAGGTTATTTTCTAGAATTTCAACTAATTTAGAAGACACTGCTTCAGATCACAATTCCAGTGAATTGGATAAGCACTAATCAAACTGTTTGTTTCGTATTATTGTTAGGTATTTCGATGATAAAATTATATTTCATAGGATATGAAATTCCTATATTTCTTCATGGCAAGCATGTGTTCCTCTTTTTGTTAATGAATCTTCTATTTAGATGAAGTAACATCTATGTAACATATTAAACTGTCTGTATGAAGAGTTCTTTTTTGGTCTGCATGGACATCGCATGGTTCCTTCATGTTTGTGATTAAAATATTAATTAAGGAAGTAAAAAGTATACCAAAAGCTGGTTCTTTTGTTTGTAGGTGTTTATCTGTAACATTATTCTGATACTTAAGATCATTTATATAAATAATATCATATTTGGTTTCGATCGATTGATCGGTTAAACGTTCCTTTATAACTTGTATTCAGTCATAAGTCACTCAATTTGGAACGTTTGTATTCGTTCCAAACTGTCTCGTGAAGGATTTCTTCTTCACCGGGTTCTGACTAGAACATGACTGTTTTTCTTGGGTGAATTTTGAAACTCAAAAACCTTTGGTGGCCTAAATTTTTCTAAATTACTTTCAACCCATATAAATATAACAATCATCAACTTATGTGAAAATTTAGAAGAAAAACGACATGAAACTGATAAAAATCGAAAAAATTGTTGAAGGAGAAATATATAGAAGAAAGAGATCTTATACATTAGATATCAATGTAGTATATTACATAGGAATAACCCTCTATTTATAGGCTAGAGTGTCAACCCTGGTTACATATAGATGGGCCGCACACATGGGCCAAAGGCCCTACAACACTCCCCCTTGTGCGGTCCAATAGTAGTGCTTCACATATAATGCTTCCGATGTAGCGCTTCAGATATGGCTCTTCAGATCTAGTGTCTCTCCTTAATGACCACTGCATCTAAGTCTATTTCCTCATTAAAACCTCGCCAGGAAATGCCAGAGGGACAAAACCTGAACTAAAGAAAAAGAATACAATATTAAGAAAACTTAGAACAGATGGAATCGCATATGTTGCCTCGTTAAAACCTTGACAAGGAAAAACCCAGTGGGATAAAACCTTGACGAAGGGAAAAGAGTACAATGCGATTAAGTCCGGAAGTATGCCTTTGCTGGATACTCATACATAACATCTTATCTATGTCTATAAATGATTGATAAACACCTAGTACTGATACGCAATAGTATTATCAATACTACTAGTTGACTTGTGCTGAAAAATGTTGCCATGTAATCCTTGCTTTGTTGTTCTGATTCTGGCATTGGTTTCACTTAACAAACTATCGAGTTTTGTTTCTGTAATTCTGATATTGTTCAGCAAGTAATCTGCAGGTCTTCGTCATTTATCATGTAGTTGGTGTAGTTATGGTTGCCTCGTTAAAAACCCTGTCGAGTAACAAAAACCATGTAGGAAAAATTAATCTCGATAGAAGGAAAAAAGAGTACAACACAGCTTCACATTTCAGAGTCAAATATGTAGACATCATATCCTTAGATCCTCTCCCTGATGTCGACATCTCCCCCTGATTCCATTCAGAGGACTTTCTAGATAGTTCCTTTAGTCATATATTTTACAAAAGTGAATATGGGAAATGACTTAGTAAATAAGTCAGTCATGTCTCCCCCTGATTACTTTCATGGGAGAAGAAATTATTAATCAACAACTTTTGGATTAAACTTCCATTAGCAGTCCTCTTTATGTATTTGTAGGGATAAAACAAACTCATGTCAATGGTTTATTTTTAAAACAAACTCGTGTGATTATTTTCCAAAAACGCTGCGTTGGTGCTGAGCTATATCTAGCTAACAAGTTCACTGAGGATGAAATATTTGGTCGACTAAGTACAACAATGCGTTTATTACACTTAATATGGGAATTTCATCTCCCAACATATCTTCGCCATATTTCTTTAGAAGAAATGGTCATTTACTTACATTTGAACCTCGACTAATCATGAAAGTGTTAGCGGTATGCATGTCCTTGTTAAACTTCCTTACAACTTTGGACATATGCAAACTGGTGGAATAATATACCGCAAGCTTGGTGTTCGATTGAGCTTTCCCAGATTTTCATTTCAAATTCGGATTTCAAATAACTTATAAAATCTCTTATTTAATTAAGAGTACATACCATGTCCATATCATCGACATAGATAGCTACAATTCCAATTCAGAAACTTTCTTGTGAATACACAAGTAAAAATAACTTACTTGTCTATCCCCTCCAAATCAAATAGCCACTTAGACAGGTATACCAAATCCGCCAGATTATTCAATCCTTAAGTGAGCGTTTCACTCTAATCTGAAACGTACTCCGTGGTTTAGAGTCTTTTGATTTGGGTATAACAAAAAGGCTGTTATACACTTTTGTAAACATCTTTATCCCTTAATCCTTGTAGAGATACGTAATAACCACATACAAATGCTGCATTTCAAGTCCTTTTGAAACTACCAAGCTATCTAAGTAACAGAATGCCATAACGTTCATTATAACATAGTAAACAATTCCAGGGCTTTGTGAGATACCTCGCGCCACAAGGCGAGTCTTTATACTTTAAAACTTCATTATTCTCACTGCTCTTGGTGACAAATAATCATATATGTCCCATAGGTTTTAGACTTGGTTGGTTAGCACTACCACACCAAATACCTGTATATTTGTCAAATAACCAAGTTTTACCTGGATTGTGTAGGCCAAATATGCTCTTTGTTAATTAAACAATAAGGAGCATGGTTCGATCACACCGCGCTCTATTTCCTTAAGAAACTGTATATAAAAATAATAGTCATTAATATGCTCGCACGATCTTTCCATTGACTCGTGTGTGTTCTCATAATCCTTTTGGATTTTATTATTCTTTGGAATCATTTAAACTTCAGAGCGTCCTCCAGTTTGATTCATGGACATAATCAGAGACAATATAATGAGATGGTTTAATTAATGATTTATTAGGTTGTGCCTTGATCACCTACTTCCTTTCTAGGTGAGCATTGATCGAACCTAGTGGTCTCTCTAACTTCCTTTATGGAGCCACGACCTCAACTACACTTCCACCAAGTGTAGTTGCAACACCTTAGTCTATGGTGTACCCCATACTGAGGATTTCTAACCTTACATGCATATTTGCAGCTGGTATGTATGATCTTGTCACGTTACCGATATCAGTGTACTTTCTAAAAATCGATTATTCTTTTTACTTCACATTTACATTTGTGGAGTACAAGAATCAATATGAGACAAAGTGGGAACACACCACGACAATTCCTGTCGTTCCTTTAGAAAATCCTTTTTCGTATCTCCCCCTAGCAATGGGAAGACTGTCTCATCAAAGTGACGATCCATAAATATAACAGATAAGAGATTTCCTGCTAAATGTTTCAAATGCGGATAATTTTTGGGAATTCATATCCAACATAACTACTTAATCGTTTTGATGACCAACTATAGTACGATGTGGAGTCGTAGTGGCACATATATAGAACAACCTAAAATGCGTAAGAATACAGATGTCAGGCTTATATCCAGTTACCAACTGGTACGCAGCAATGGTTGACTAATTGTGGGTTCTAAAACGAATAAGTGGATATGCGTATAATATTGCATATCCCCCAAGCATTTATATAAAGGTTGTTACGCATAACTTATCGTTAGACACCATCTGTAACCTTTGATAGTAGCCTCTGCGAGACCATGGGGTGTAGGATGTTCTAATACAATGATCCTATTAAACATGCAATATCCATCAAGTACTTTTGATGTAAATATCTAGCATTGACAAGGTTGGTGAGTCCTTAAATTGTATAATATGTGATAGTATTGTTTCAAAAACGCATTATTTCTTGTGATCAATAACTATTTTAACACTTTGAATCATCCACCAGAGCCATAAATCACTTGAATGGTCCGCATTCTGCATGGATATGTCCACAAATATCACCTTGTTTGTTTTGAAAGAATGGGTTGTTTACAATTTGCATCTTAGGATGGTCTCAATCCTTTTTACTAAAGAATGGCTTTGTAAAATGAGTTACATGCTTTATTACTTTAAAAGCATAATAGGAGGGGAGGAGGTGTTTCTAGTACTTTAGAAAGAGTTGATTATGATAGATGCCGTCACTTTGCATTCTTTCAATCTTTGTAATTCCCATTTTCTTGTTCACTCAAATAAAAGGATGTCCATTTGAGTTCTTTCAGAACAGAACATCATATCGCAACCAAAGTGTCTTTATGGTTATGTCAAAACCTGAATGAGTAAATTCCCAGCATTACATTGTCGGCGACGATGTGGATTCAATTATCCAAATATTAGTGATTTACAGTTCACTTGGCTCATTATTTTCTCTAAAATGTGATTCCTTTCACATTCGTTAGAGGCAATTTATAGATGCATTCCCATTCTCACAGTGAATTTTCGTACGATAACCGTTTGTACAAATTTCGTAGAAACTTAACAAAGTGTGATTAGCTCTTAGTTCTTATAGATCTCATGTAACTTTTAATCTTTATACCAATTAGGAAACAAAGATTGAGCATTTCTTCGCTCGGCTATTACCTATAATGATCCAATCATCGCATGATATTATATAAGGAAATAATTCAATAATCGGTTTAATATATTTCCTTAAGCGCTTCGTGTAACAAGTGGTGTGGCCTTATTACGTAACAAAATAAAATTTATCTATGTTACTTTAGAGTGTTACCGTTCATGAAGATGATATGCTTTTCATCATAATGTACGATTAATCCTTTAACTCAAATGCTTTAGAGTATTTCAGTCTCATGGAAATGATATACTTTTCATTCCATAAGTGCAGACAACGAATTTAATTCTTATTAACTGGGAAAATTTCTTGTTTCCACTGAAGTTGACAAGCAGGGGTATGACCTTGTTTTAACATATAGTGAGTTTGTTATCCTTTAAACTCTCTATTTATCTTGTAGTTGGTTGCTACTATATGATACCTGCATTTCATTGTTTGTAGCATTCTCAGTAAAATGATTATACCAAGTTTCCAACTCCCGTTTAAATGAGTTATAATTACATCTTTGTCTCATATACGGTAGATACATTTACTTTGTATCGTTATTACTTGAGCCAGAATTACATCTCTGGTCCTATTTTAGCAAAGGCTTATACCTTCTACGTAATTTATGTGTATTCTTTTACATGTTCTAGTATACCAATATTGGTATGATTTAGCACGTCTAACCCTCTGTTCTTCGAGGTTCTTTTCATATTTATCTTTTCCATAGTTACTTTAAGTTGAGAAATTTCATTATACCAACATGTATACATTGTTCTTTTCACATGCCTCCCAACCACTTACATTGGGTTGAATAACTTACTAAAGATCGTGAATCTATTGTTAACATACTTCGGCATCTACTATTACTCTAGTATAATGGATGAAGTTGAAAAGATAAAAATGGAAAGATTTTTCTGACTCATGTCACCTTTTGTTCTTTCGATAAAGTTGAGGTGCTAATTTGCAACATATCTTTGTTCAAGTTATTGACTCTTTTATAGTCTAACAAGTGGAATCCATCCCACTGAACATTCAAATTCTCGGAGGAAAAATTTCATGAATGTTTCAGAAACTTCTTTCAAAACATTTCATCGCCTGAGGTCAATATGCTGCCTTGAAAACATAAAAGCTATGCCTTCATCTTTTGAACAATACATCGTCATCGATTGAAGGTTTTTATAATAGAAGTATATCCCTTGTAGACACAAATGACTCTTGTATCAGAGACTCTTTAATGGCGCTCAAGTACTTCTGAATCCAAAAGGTTAAATTCGAATGGAGTTGGGTTAGCCAAAACCCCGGTTAACTGTTTGGTCAAGGCCCGGTCTATTGGGTTGACTAGGTCGTGGTTAACAAAAGAACCCTGTTTTAGGGCATACTGAAAAATTTCAGGGCATATCAAGTAATGCCAAAATAGGGTCATTAGATAGTAAATCCAAAAGCCCCTTAACCAAATATTTTGGTAATGGCAAAACTGCCCTTTTAGTATTAGTGTTAATACTAATGATTAGTTATACTAAATCTTGGTTAGTGATTAATATTAATGATTAGTGATTAAGTATAATAGGTTATAAACTTTGTGTTGATAAATTTGGAGGAAGAAAAAAAAGTTGGTTTTTTTTTTTTTTTTTTTTTTTTTTGAGAAGGAGAAAGTAAAGCGAAGAAAAAACTTTTTTTTTGATTCAAGTAATCAAAATGGATGAGGAGGGAGAATCTTCGTCATTAAAGCTAAGAAATTTTACTTCAACTACAATAATGATCCTGAGGTGGCTGATTTTCTAGATTATGAGAATGATTTTACCCAAACTCAAATTCATAATGATGATTTTTATGAGCCAAATCTAGAAGATGAATACATCGATGAGGAACCCAATGCTAACAATACATAAGTATACTTCTAGATTATGTTTAGTTTCAATTTTAACGGTTGAAATCATCAAAAAATTGATTTTTTTCATCAAGTTCGGCGAACCAGAGATAGGTTCGGCTTGAAATTGTCAGCCGAACCTAACTGGTATACTACAGAAGATGAACAGTTCGGCTTACTCGAAATAAAATAGTTATTGGCCGAACTTATATTTTGTAACTTCCGGCCTACCTACTAGTTAAATGTTCGGCTAATACAAAATTTTCATTATAAGCCGAACCTTCTCCTAAGAGTTTTGAAAAAAATTTGAAGTTAAAGGTTCGGTTTTTACTCTACATATCTTATAAGCCGAACCATATATCTTTCCACATTCGGCTCATATTCAAAAAATCATATTAGCCGAACATGTTTCCGATTTTACAAAAAACACTTAAGTTCATACACATTTAGGGGTCCGACTTTTTATTACGTATGTTTCTATTGTACAGCCTTTCTTAGGATTAATCAACCAAAAGAAGTATAGAAATGACTACAAAAGTGTTAAGAAAGTGAAGTCTACTAATGGAGAATACCAAGGTCAAAATTCAACTTGTTAAAATCAATGAGATTTTATCTTCATATTCAAGAGAATGAAAATAAGAAAACAATGCAAAAAGAATGAGGTCATTCCGGCATTGAACAAAGAAGTTATGACCAAAACAAGATCCAGATTTGTGTCTACAGAGGGAGGTTCGGCTGATAACTCATCAACACGATACATTCGAACCTAAGGCCTACAAATCCATATTTTCGAAGTGTTTACAGAGATATGTTCGGCTTGAAAGTGATCTAATCGGTTTAGCCGAGCCTGACAACCACTTGGGGTAAATTTCACTTCTTAGGTTCGGCAGGAAAAGGTTGGGAAGTTATTAGCCGAACCTGACACTGTATTAACCACCTGGGAAGTTCGGCTATCGTTTAGAAATGAATTATAAGTCGAACTGTTCATAAATACTTTCAGAACGAAGAACAATGAACAGTTCGGCTCATAATTCATTTCGCTAATCAGCCGAACTTCGTTCTGTAACCACAAAAAGCTCTAGTTTTTTCTGAATTAATCATATTCTATCAATCAAAAACAATAAAATAAGATAGGGTTTATAGAAAATACATTCTAATCATCATTTTAGGAGTTGGTTTTTCATTTTTGAATTTCTGCGTCCGATCCTTCAACTTCTTCGTGTCCTTCAATTGGCGGATTAAAAGAAGATTTAGAATGACTACCTACTGCAGGTTACTTTGTGCGAGTTATTTTTGCAGTTGTGTTTGATCGACGATCAAATTTTCACCAATCGAAGATCAAATTTTCACGATCAAATTTTTTGTCGATGGTTTCACGAGAGGGGATCAAGTAGAGAAGAAGATAAGATGTTTAAGTTTAAAACTGATTTTGATTTTTGGTTTTTAAATTAAGGATAAGGGAAATTCATTAATATAAACCGTTTAAGGGTATATAGGTCATTGCATACCTATTAGACACTCCTTATAAACATACCCTAGTTAGGAAAATAAATTTGTATGCCCTGAAATTTTTCAGTATGCCCTAAAACAGGGTTCTAACAAAAGTGCACATATATGGTCCATTATATATGAAGTACTCAGGCCCATTGATAATAAACCTGAAACTATTATCATAGAGGCCCAAATATATTGTTAACCCTAAAATTGAAAATTTCATCGCGGTTCCGTAACCTAGGTTTCACTTCCTTGTACCATTCGTGAACTTTAAAGGAAGGAGATGAAATAAAATCTTTTCAAGTTCGTGAACACTTATGTAAAGCCTAATGGTCCTAGAAAGAAAGTTACTGAACTTATAGTTATTTAGGAAATAACAACTTCGTTTAGTAATTTTAAAAAAAAAATCTTTTTAGGGAATTCTTTTTCGAAATTCATCAAGTAAAAAATTTAGATTATAGTACTGAGAACTTTTTTGATCAAAGGAGAAGATGCATTAACAGAGATAAGAATGTACAAAGAGTTCTACCGTTGGTAGATGAAAAAGAAAAGAAAAAAAGAAAGAAATATATAATTAAAATTACATAAAGATGGTATCCCAACCAGAAATGACTGAACTTGCAAAGTTCAAGTGCACTCGATGACGTATATGTTGATGTTGTTCATGCTAAAACATGAGACTTAGGTTCGTTAACTAGGTCATAAACATCTTGTATAGGTAGTTTTCTTCAAACTCTCTACAATTTCTTTCTCTCCAGATGGTATTGATGACTGCAATCGAAATTAAATCCCAGATATAGTCGCCAAAATAGAGAAATGGTTATGATGCCAAGTATCTGCGAATATTCTCATACAGCCAGGCACAATCCAAGTCCAATATTTATTAGGTGTAATTGCAGACCAAATCTTGAATGCAATTTTGCAGTGTAGGAATAGATGATATCACTGAGACTTGAAAAAAAAAGTATTTATTGATGAGTGGACGCCTAGCCATTTTTATGATAGAATTTTGGTCTGTTGATACATAATCGTCACGATAATGTATTGAACCAAGATGAATGATGTTAGAGACGAAATAACATAGAGATGGTTGTTTTTCTTCCGAAACAAACATAAGTTTAAATATATCAACATAATGATTATATAATATTATCCAAGAGCATATACCAATCTCATCTTGTTACGTAAAAATTCTCATGGATCTTGTTCCCGCTTCTTGCTTAGGAGTTAGATAGGTAGGGAGAACATTTATAAAGAGCATGAGATGTGTTGATACCCACACTGAGTCATTATATTTTGGATTCAGTTTTAGCTATGTGGTAGAGCTAGAGTGAAAACAAAGATTAACTCTCCTTAACAGATACAGTTGCGTACGAGACAATTATGACAACCTCATTGGGATTTTATGTCGGAGAATCACATATTTTTGGAGCAAGGGATCAACATGAAAAAACGGACTGTTATTATCTTCTATACATGATTTTGTTTTCATAGATTTCTTATTATCCTAGTGTATAACATCAGAATATACTAGGATCCTACCAGAAGCGCCTGATAAAACATAAAAGAGGATTGATCACAACAAAACTGAAAAGAAACACAAATATAAGAACTACTTATCTGTTTACTTGCCTCATCTCAAGATATGTACATGATGGGGATGGCCAGTTTTTCGTTACCAAGAAAGAGCGCGAGCAAGAAGATGCTCACGAACCATGTAAGAATGATAGTTGTTATCTCTCGTGCTTTGAGCATGACCAACATTTCAAATTTCTTGATCAAGCTTGACTTTCTCTGTTCAGTTTCCTTTTTGTTGGAGATGCGATCAATCGATTGAGTTTTGTTTTCCATTGGAGTAGTCCTTGTAATTTATTTTAAGGAGAGTACAAGAAAAAAAATCAAGTAACATGTTTGTCTATAAATCACAGTATTAACAGCTTGCTCCATGTCTCGGACATATCGGCTTAGTTGCATCAACTTACTCGGGATCGAGCCGAAATGTGTAGGTGACTCCGGACTTGAAGGAAGATTGTTAGTGTAAATAAATAGAATAGAAATATAATGGCTGTTGTATGAATGAGATCGCGACTTATTGGTAAGTTTTGTATACCCTTATGGTGTTTTTATCTCCTCTATTAGAGAGGTTTATCTCGGTTTTATTGACCGTTCTTGTGTTTCATGGGTTTTAAGATCATTTGGGATGTTTTTCAACGACGAAAACTTCATCATTGTTAGCTCCAGCGACGGAATCTTCATGAATGATGCTTTTGACGACGAAATCTCCATCACAAGTTTTAAGAAATTTGAGCAAATCACTCCAACTTTTGGATCACATCTTTATGAAGAAGAAAAAGAAACAAAATGGTTGGAATACACTTCCGAGAAAAACCATTCTTCCTCCGACTTGATCGGTTCTTATTCATGCTTATATTTGTTCTACACCGGTAATCCTTCTCTTTCTCTTGTCGGATTTCTTGGTAAACTTGTACGGTATGTCTATTTGTATTTTCTTAATTTTGAATTTAAACCCATTGTAACTTTGAACTCTCATTAATGAAAAGGTTCTTTGTATCAAAGCAAAAAAAAAAAGTATGAATGAGATCGCCATAGGCGTATGCCTCTAGAAAAGTAAAAAGAAACTTTTTTTTTTGTTTGTTTCTATGTATTCCTTTTTGTATTCTCTGAAATTTTCTCAAGGCACCCTTGAACGGGAAATATGAATCAAAAGCAAACTCATACAATTATTAGATTCTTTTACCAAATCAGAAGTTGTTAAAGCAAACCAATACAAAGGCTCCACGACCAAATATTTACACCTTTAACACCATCTTATATACTCTTGCATAGTTCTTCAGTCCTCCATGGCTTACTACTGCACCCCCAACGACTGGATAGCTAGCTTGGCTGCAACCATGGAAGTGTTCAGCTTGATAAATTCTAGTGTTTTCCCTATCCTTTTCGATGTGTCTTTTATTTCCATTGCTTCTAACTTCTCTCTCTGCAAATCCTCCGATTCTGACTGACTAAATCCTGTAGATCTAATAACAACCGTTTAGCTCACCTTTTAAAAGAGAAGTTAGAGCAAAATACTTGTACATTTAAGGCTTTGACATATACACGTAATGGAAAATAAGTTTTAATTAATAGTATCAATTTAATATGAGTGGTACAATTGAAACTTTGAGGAAACAAATTCAAGAAGAGAGAAAGCTCAGGTAGTTTCTTTGTCAACACACAATGTTTCAAAGGAATAGAAAAGATATATATACCTGAAACAGGCTGTAATCCTGCAAAGGATAACCGCTCTGCTAGAGATGGAATGAAAGATTCATCACAATATATTGAGGATTCTTTTTCGGCCCATCTAAGAGAGTTTGTTATTTGAGTCTGCAGAGATTCATCCTTCGAAGCCTAATTGTCAGAAAGTAAACAGACATGAACAAATTTTGTTCCATCAACAGAGTCAGATGGACTTCCAGAAAGAAAAACCATCCTTCGAAATGGTGTACAGTCTCAGTTGGAAAATCTTCAAAATTTAACGCTGTAAAGTTATATTAGAGCCATTGCCATTTGCACACAAGGCTAAGATTTAAGATGGTACCTTTAACTTTATTTGCAAGCTATTTAACTGGTAAAGCGACTCCTTAAGCTTTGTGATGTCAGAGCTAATTTTGTTCAAACTATCAGGAACGTTATCTTGCAACGGGATGACAACACCTTTCAAGTAAGGATCTGCCTGATACATAAACGGTTCCAATTACGAATGACAACTGCAAAATCAAGAAACTAAAAGAATAGTAAACATTGCAGTTTGTCACGCATAACCATAAGTTCTTTAGCTAATTTCAACCAATTACATGCCTTAATGGATGATATGGACTTGGAGGAAGTAGTATGGAAATTATAAACTGGAGAGACACCAAGTGTCACATATGCAAAATCGGTCACTATATTTCTCAATCAAATATAATTAGCCATTTAATTTAACACCTTATTATGAAAGAATAGTAAACATTTAATCGGTCACTACTAAAAAAACTCACTTGATTGAAGTTCACAATCTTGACACGGCCAATGCCTCTAATAGAAACTAATGCTCCAATTTCCAACCGTTCAACCTGGATCATAATAAAAACATGATAATAGGCCTCATAAGTCATAACTATAGTTAATACTACAAGATTTAATATTGTTACAAATACAAAGCTTACATTTTCGATGAGAACTAAACAACCATATCGAGCAGCAAAGGATGTTCCGGATACAGTTGCACTAGAAATTATTGGATCCAGCACAAAATGAACAAATAACTTGTTCTTGCTAATTAAAGACTGCAACCAAGTAGATAAACAGGTCAATTTTATGAACATATCTAAGAAACATCTCAACTACAGATTAATTTGATAAAGTACCGTCTCGTTATTGTTACAGAAGCATTTGGGGATTTGGACACGAATATGCCTCTAATAGCAGTAATTATTGGAAGATATATGTTAGCTCGGATAGTTGACAATGTCAGTTAAAAATTTGTGTGGAGGTTAGCATTTGCCAACACACTGGGGATGCTTGTAAAGTCTTGCAAGGGGGAAACTCTGTACTTCACAGAATGTCTTTGTAATGTGCATGCCATCAATACATGGATTCATGTCAACACTGCATTATCTTTCCTTTGAAATCGAAACTGGCACTTTAAAGAGAATACAAAATTCAGAAAGATAAAAAGGGTTTCTAAGATGACACTAGGAAACTAACAAACATGTTTTAACATCCTAAATAGGATACATTTCCTACCAATCCTAATTACTTTTTTAAAATGAAAAGTGCTAGCTGCATAATCACGCAGCCGGCCTTCAATCAATTAGGAAACTTTATTACAAACAAATGCATTGTGGTTATCAAAATGAAAATTAACGAAACGTACAGCCCGAAAAATTCGAGCTAACAAACTATACCTCTTCCAGCAATGCAAGAAACCTGGCTTCATACAAATGTAATGTCTTACTCTCAGTAGGAACAAGAACCTGTAATTACAAAAGAATTAAGAAGATGAAGAAATATTTCAAAAGAGAAATCATGAGACTGATTATACATTAGATTACCTCATCAGCTCCAAAAGGAAGAAGTGGAAATTCTGAAGGAGTAACATCTGATGATGAAGAAGAAGAAACACATTGTAGATTACTCCTTCTATAAGAAGAAGAAGAAGAAGAAGAAGAAGAAGAGACTGAAATCAATTGAGGGAAATTAGATGGAAATGAAGAAGAAGAAGCAGCAGCTAAGAACAGTGACCCATTGTTTATTGGTAGAAGAGGTTTCTTATTAAGGTTTGAAATTGGGGAAACAAGTGAAGAGAAATTTGGGGTTATGGTTATAAAACTACTCATTCTCTTGGTAGGAAAATAATCAGTACCAAAATCCTAACGGTCATTGAAATCTTTCAGTGAACTGAGAAGTGAGGAGATAAGACGAGCATTGGGGAAAAAGATGTGCCAAACACGTGCTTATCAGCTGATATGTCACCATTTTATAATAATGCCCTTCAACAAAAGACTTATTTCATCACTTTGTTCCGTCATTCGTGTAGAATCTTTTGAGGGTCTATCCGGTAATTACGATTACCGGAGAGAAACGGAAATGTTCCTGGAGGAATTACCTCGTGCCCGCAATGTTTGGTTATTGACAGTTCTAGTAATTTTTTCAATTGCCGTAAAGCTGGTAAAAAATAACTTTTCTTTCGCAGAATTGCTATCTGACCTTCCCAGAGTGCATGGCCATTTGAGATGGCAATTACCATTTCTCATACTCAACATAATAGGCTGGGTTCTATGGTCGTTCATTCAGCCTAAAAACCGTTATAAAAGCATGGTCTTTTCTCTGATTCAACATAAGGTTTAAGCATTTGCTTGGATGTTATCTTAAACCAACAAAGGAGCGACCAACAATTATAGCTTAAAAATCTGCTTTAGCGTCCAATGATTCGGTGCCCAACAGTATATTCTCCCAGAATATGCTTCCAAACATCTAATGGTAAGCGTGAAACCATTGGTCGTTGGGGTTAAATATTTGTTTGATCTTTTTTAAGCTACACCGCGTTTTTGTGTGATCCTTACCCCCAAAGAGTATCCTGCTGCACATTCCCTTGGAATTAATCCAGAATATTGGAAAGCTTGTTCATAAACCACCAACTGCTACTAGCATTGACATTCATAATTGAACGAATAACAGCTTGTCTTGCAGATGGAAAATTCATTTCAAAAGTAGAATGACATTTACAGATCCATAAATGCCACCAGACAAAGCGACAAACATCATTTTAAACCAAACGGAGTAGTGATGGATGCCAAAATATGAGGGATGCTAGAGAACAGCTAATTTCTATGAACCAAAGGGGTAGAGGACAGCAGATTTTTTAAAATGGCACCATGCCTCTCATTAATTTTTAGGCAGGCACGGAGGCGCCTTTCGCCCAAAATATTGCACATAGACAACTCCTGGGAGCATTTTTAGAAATACCTCAATCATTGAAACTGTTTCAGATATCTACGCCGCTCTCTCAAATAGTTCATCCCATCGACTCCTTCAGGTAATTTCTCTTGGTCTCTCCTTATATCTATTTGATTTCAATTTAGGATTTTGATTTAGTAAAATGAAAGAAAACTTTTCTTTTCTGTTAATTTGTTTGCAGAAATGGCAAATAGATTTAGGGGTTTTGCTAGGATGTTATCTACTGCTAACAACTCCACCAGAAAAGAGGGTTTTGGTAGGAGGTTTTCTTCCACTGTTGAAAAGCCACCTAAGGTTTTTCTCATTCCCTTCGCTTTTCTTTTTTTAATTAATTTGTTGGTTCTGATTTTGATTTGGGGATTTGGATCATCTTATTTTTGTTTTTCTCATCAGGATGATTTTGACAATGAACTGACGAAGAAGATCTTTGGAGATAGTGAGCTTCATCGTGCTCGTGCAGAAAGGAATAAAATGTTAGATAGCCAGCCAGATAGTGAATTTAAAATGATAGCTCTCAAGGGATTATCTATTGGTGCGGCAATGGGTCTAGTTCTCGGCAGTCTTTACAGCTACTTGGTAACAGGGTGGTATCCTTTTAAGGTATTATACTGCAGTTTTTTATATCATATTCCTCTCTGTTTTCTCCATGTGGTGCATTTGATCCTAGTAGTGAAGAAGTTAGTACTGAAAATTAGCTTATAAGGAAGTCACTACTCATAGTTATTGAATCCTCTGATCATTTTTGGTCTCAAGTTTAGGACCATTAAATCCTGTCCTAGGCTGAATGACTTGGCATGGATTCTTTTTTCACTTTTTCCATGCATCATTTTTTCCCTTCCAGTAGTTGAAAACTATGTATCATTCCTTTGCATATATCGGCTGTTGTCTTTGTTATGATTAAGCTTTTAAAAAATTGTTCTGTGTGGCTTGAGGTGTCGAGCAAATGAAATAGCTAAGAAAGATGTTAGTCTTCGGCAACTGCTGCTTCGCTAGGCATTCTTACTTGGAAATGGTGACTGAGCTGTCAAAATCATTTTTTTGGTTTCTTCCTCCCTTTTTCTGAGGGCTAAAGATTTAGAATGTCCTTCTTCCAAACTTAGGTCTCCGTGGTAATGATTTTGTTCATTATTTTGAAAAATAACAACCTTTTCCCTAAAAAATTGCTTCCCTGAGTTGCCTGTGTGCAATTTTTTGGGCATAAGGCACCTGCCTAAAAATTAATGAAAGACACTACGATTTAGGACAATGATGTAACTGCTTTAAATTATGGTGCCATTGCATAAAATCTGCATGGTTCATGCTGCCCTCTACCCCTTTGATTTCTAGAAATTAGCTGTTCTCTAGCCATCCCTCATATTTTTGGCATCCTTGATTTCTCCATTTGGTTTAGAATGGGAATGACATTTGTTGCTTTGTCTGGTGGCATTTATGGACGACTACATGTCGTTCTACTTTTGAAGTGAATTTTCCATCTGCAAGAGAAGCTGTTATTCAATTCAATTATGAATGTGAATGCTATTAGGAATAGGTGGTTTATGAACAAGCTTTTTTTTATCAATTTGGCCATAACGTTGGACTTCAAAATAACTTTTCTTTCACCAGATTGATATCTGACCTTCTCAAAGTGCATGGCCATTTGAGATGGCAGTTACCATTTCTCATACTCAACCTCAGAGTGGGCGTGATTTTGACAATACTCTCATTATGATTGTTTGAATAAAGAAGAAATGTATAACAGATTTTGGGAATTTGAAAGCCAATTGTATATGGCAACACCCAGTGTTGATGTTCGTCGATATCAAAATAAAACACAAGGCAGTATAAAGACAATATACATAGAGAGGATGAACATACTGACATTACTGTTATTAAGTATAGTACTTGCATTTTCATCTTACACTATCTTGGAGATGTGGCAAGTTCAGATATACATTAGCTATTGTTGCATACACTACAACTTGAGTTTATTAACTCATCATATTCCAATACCATATTGTATATTACAGAAACTGATACTAGTCCTTTTGTCAAAGGAATCACATTGACATGCATAGGTTACACAGGCTTAATATATTATTCAGAAGCACTTGTAGTAACTTAGATCATCAGAAAGGGTAAAACTACCATCATGAATTCCTCGCATGTGAAAGTCACAGTTCCGGTACACGAAATATCATTTTCCCTGAACTTGTCAGTGAGACCCTGCACACAGTTCGTTTTCTCAGAATTGCATTCATTAAAACGATAAAAAACATTAGAACTTAAAAATAATCAGTACCTTAACTGTGAGGCAGCACCTGCAACATCAAAAACAAAGATCCAAACGAATTCGTTAGTGAGTGCAGATAAAAATAAGAATGATATTTTTCTAAATAAAAAAGTAAGTAAAAAAAAAAAAAAGGAGATTGTTTAGGTAACATACTCTATGAAACTGTCATATTCAAGGCCCTTCTTCTTGTACCCGGTTTTATCATACTTCGAGATAAGCAAATTCATAATGGCTGGAGAAACCGTGAAACCAAGTCTTCCTAGAGCCCTCTGTAACTCGCAAGAATCAATTTTCCCACTTCGGTCCGTATCAAATCGTTCAAAAGTTTCCTGGAAATGACAAAATTATACCAAGCTTTTCTCGTTATGATTAATAACAACTTGTTGAAAATAATTTTGTCTAGTAACCGGGGCCGTCTTACTGTTTTGGGGTGCTCTAGGCGAACTTAAAATATGGGGCACTTATATAAGTTATCAAATCAAAGACAGAGTTATATTTTTAGTTTAGGGGTAGATACATCAATATATTTAACGCTATAATATTGAACCGTCTATGCGGCCGAAGCCTTTTTGGTTGGATTTTGGGGTTTTAAGCTCGTAAATTAACATAAAATACGCCTAAAATGGAATGGTGATAACATAAAACAAAAACTTAGTAATGGTAGTATAGATGTTTCAAAACATTTAGTAACAATTATAACTGTCACAACATTCTAATTTAAATAACTGTAACAAAACAGTTTCGTAACACTTATAATTGTCACATATTACCTATAACAACAAAAAAGAAAAGATTTTGGGCCACCAATATTTTGGGGCTCTAGGCGGCCGCTTATACGGCCCTGCTAGTAAAAATCCTCGTACGTTAACACCGATCGTCAGTTCATCTCACTTCACTAGCACAGTCCTTAAGCATAGAGGTATTGTAAAATGTTCAAGACATTATTCATAAGTGTATTGGTGCAAATTAATAACCACCGGATTAGAATTCTTGCGACTTACCCTCCAATTCTGAAGACTCTGATAAACAGCAATGAATTCCTTCGGCCCCGCCCACAAAGAGTTAGGTTTACATATAGATCAGTAAAGATAAACAATAACGAGATAGACAGATATTGAGAGCAACTGGGAAATGAAGGTTTAGGAAGAGTTGATCACTACAAACCTATCTTGCGAGTGTTAGGATTATTAGTACGGAGCTGCATAATGAGATGGATAGTACGGAGACTGAAGCTTTGATTACAAGAAGATAGAGCCCTTTGCAGCTCCTTGTCATCAACGAATCCACTCTTGTCCTGATCAACCATTTTAAAACATTTTACAATTTCAGGATTAGTCCCTTTTGGGAAAGCAGATGGTAACATCGCCAAGAAAGGACTCATCATTCCATGCTGTTTCTTATTACTATTAGTACGAACATAGCCATTGCCATTGCAAGGGAGTTGAACTTGCTGGAACTTAGCAGCAAGTTCGACACATTCTTGATCACTGTTACTGTAGCAGTTACGCTCAGAGACTTGTGGGTAAGATTGCTGTCTATTACTGTAGTAATGAGAACCATAACTGTCACTGAAATCCTCATCATATGGAGCACCATAGTAAACATGTTGCCGATGTGAAGAGTATCCTCCATAAGCCATTATATCTCAAGAAACAGGAAAGAGAGAAAGGGTGTATGTAATATGGGCTTTTGAGTTTTGAGCGCTTGTCTTCATCATCTTCAACAGCAGCAGAGAAAAAAAATGATGGAGACGATGAAGATGACATAAACAGCAACAAAAATCTTTTCTTCATCGTTTTCTTCATCTTCATCGTTATCATAAACAGTAGCAGAAATCTTCATCGTCTTCATCTCGTTTTCTACAACTACCAATCTGCATATCAAAATCACAGATCTACGTCAAAAACTCATCAAATCATACTGAATCAACATGTACTCGTATTAATTAACAGAAAAAATCAAAACAAATTCAGAAAAAGAAAAAAAAAAGGATTTAGATTTTCACATTCGAATCGCCATTGTTACAGCAGCAAGAAGAAAAAGAAGAAAAAAATAGTTGCCCGTGGAGACGCCATTGTTACAGCAGCAGGAAGAAAAAGAAGAAAAAAAAGAGAGAAAAGAGAGAAATTAGATCTGAAAAGAAAAGAAGATAGAGAAAGTAAATCTCAAAATGATTTCTTTTCTCTAGATAATTGAGTATATATATAGTCCCAAAAGGGTATTTCTGTCACTACAAAAAGACAATTACATCATCCATGACGTCATCCTAGGACCAAACCGTATTTTCTAGGACCAAACAGTAATATATATATTAAAAATGGACCAAACAGATATTTGACTAGGTCAACTGGACCAAACTCTCTTTAATATATTACTTCTAGGACTAAATAGTATTTCCTACATTTCTAAAAACTTCAAATAAGATTTCCGGCCGATTTCGTCCAAGTCAACCGAGATTTAACCAAAAATTCCGGCAAATGCCGACCATATTCCGTCTCGGCATAATTAAATATTCCGCTATTTTAAGAGCCGAAACCGTAATTTCCGGCAGGATCTCGGCCTAAATTGATTACATTGGGATCGATTGATAAATTTTGAGCCATTGCTATAAAAAAAATAAATAATAATAAAATAAGATTTGAGCCACATGCTAGATTTTAGTCGCATTTTAGAATTTGGGTCATTGGTTGAATTTTAGATTGAGAGGTACATATTTTGAGTCACAAGGCAAATTCTTGGTCATATTGAGAGAGAAACAGACAACAGTTGAATTGACGTACCTATGAGCAATAAGTCGCTTGGCAAATTCTAGGCCACTGGGCCACTTTAGGTTACCGTTACAATGTTTGGGTTACAGTGCACATTAGGCCACATTGAATTTTTAACCCGAGTACTAGAGTGAATGGTAATAAAGGAGTGTAGATTAACCAGTTGTCTTGTCTTTGCAATTATCTTCCAGCAAAAAATACCGCTAGTAGAAGAAATTTTACCTGGTATCCAGTAAGAAGAAACTGCACCAAACTTCTCAGCAAAAATCTGATACCACAGATGGTTTTTCTTAATCCCAAATCTCCAACACCACTTAGCTAGTAAAGCAGTGTTCAATCGGTTGAGTCTTAGAGATGTTGGAGAATATGTGGAACTATTTCTGTTTTGCAGGTTCACCTAATAGTGTGCTATGGTTGAAGTTAAAGGAACTCAAAGACTTGCTCAAGAGGTGGAACAAAGAAACTTACGAACATACTACAACTTAACAACATTCTGTCTGAAATTCAAGTTATTGACAATGCTGCTGAAGATGTCATTTTACTTGAAAAACAATTGCAGAATAAGTTGAACCTTAAAGCTGAGTTTGAAAAAGCTTTTACTATGGAGGAGACTGCCTGGAGAATCAACTCCAAGACTAATTGGATTAAAGAAGGAGACAGAAATATAATTCAATTTAGGAGAATTGCTTCTGTCAAAAGGAGGTATAATAGAATTAGGCAACTTTATATTGATGGAAATTTAACACAAAGCTAAGTTGCAGATTTTTGAGAATCCTCAAAAATCATGTACTCTATCTAGGTCGGGTGTAATTCATACCCTATCCAAAATCTTGTACAATTTTTCTTCGAATAAAAATAAAAATAAAATCATGTACAGTTCTCATACTCAATCTCCGAATGGGTGTAAGATTTTTGACAGTCAAATGATTGTTTGAATAAAGAAGAAATGCTTAGCTATAGCAGATTTTGGCAATTTTGAAAGCCAACTTTGGCAACGCCCAGTGAAACACAAGGCAGTAATTATAAGGACAATATTCTATATTCTATTCTATTATATAAAGGGAACTCTCCCTTCTACAGTAACTGAACCTGCAAATTTGGAACTTCCGATTTTGCCCTTCGTATCATTTTTTCACCTGACCATGATATCAAAGTAATGGGGGTATAAAAGTAATTAAAGGGGATGAAAAATCTCCATAATCAAAATGAAAAATCAATCTAATTTAACACTATTGAAGTTCTTAAAATTTCTTCCAAATTCTTCATAAAAAAACCAGTAACAGACATCCATTCCTCCAAATCTCACAAATAATTTCAAGTTAAATTTGAAACAAATATAGTTCCAAAATTAGACGACACACTTAGCATCCATCGCACCGATCTGAACTGTAATAAAGTACAAATTCTTCGAACACTTCATTCAACTAGTTTGATGATTTTGAGGATTAATACATCTTGATCAAGCGAGCAAGTTTCTGTTAGGGTTTGTACTATTTGTGGATCAAATCGAATTTTTGAAATACATAGACTTAGTTTTTTGATTTGGGATGTTTGGGTTCTGTTATTTGTCTCGATCGGGAGAGAGAGAGAAAGAGAATTAGAGGAAGAAATAGCAAAAAGCAGAAGATAAGTGACAGAGTTGGTGGTGGAGAAGAAAGTCATGCTTTTAGGGTTACGGCTCTCAATGTAAACCCAAATGACGATATTACTCTCCCGTCTTAAGAATAACCAAACAGTTTTTTTTTTTTTTTTTTTTTTTAAGCTATCAATTAACAAAGTTTTTCTTTTAGAGCTCTGCAAATCGGGAGAAAAATGAGTCGACTCAGTGAAATTTTCTCCTCATAGATTTTAACCATATTCAATATTTTCTCATAATCTTAATTCTCACTATTATCTTCTAATGATCTAACTGCTGTTTTTTTAGTCTAGCATTTAATCTTTAATCTTTAAGTTTATTAATCTTATGATTTTTCTCATGGTTCAGTGTCTTACAACATAAAAACCGATCCCTGACTAACCCTTTCTTCCCTTTTCGGTTCATAATTTTTTCTTTTTCTCATTCTTCTTTGAACGAGCTACTGATGGAGGTTTAATTCTTTTGCAGATCTCTCTAGATTTGATATGGATTCCTTCCAGTTTTGGATCTTTGTGCAAATCTATGTCCTCATCTCCATGACTATATTGTCAAACTCGGCTATATTGCCATATATGGTTCTATCATATCCTGCTATTAAAGTTTCAGCTTTGAGTATCTCTAAGTTTGAGAATCCACAACTATGTCCCCCCATTCAAATTTGTAAAACCATGAAATGCCGTTCTCCTTCCCTGTACCGATCCATGGATGAAATTCAAATTTGTCAATTTTCCTTTTTTCCGCCTAAAGAATACCCAATCATATGGCCATCTCAATTTTTTTATGATCACATGCAGCAGACTTTAAATAGAATATATCTCTTTCCCTTCTTCAATTATTCTTGGAGTGTATTTAGGAAACATAATATATGTTTTTTATCCCCAACTATTACCTCCCTAGATAAAAGCAGAGATAAACCCCTATTCACTCGTATATCTAGAGCCATCTCAAACCCTAGGAAAAAGTTTTGTGTTGCAACAATGGAGTCCAGTAGCAAAAAAAATCAGAGCAATCTCACAAATATCACTGAAAAGATGAAGGATACGAAGTTAAGGAGTGTCAGATGAGCTATAGGTTCAACTAAGAACTTGACTAATGCTGCTAATACTTGGTCCAATAGTCTGATTGGAAAACTAATTACAAAGAAGGAGGATGACGATGAGATCGAAACTTCAGATATAAAAGATGAGTTTAACCTGCTTTGGAAGAATTACAAAAAAAGAGAAATAAGAACAGTGGGGAAATACTTATTTGTCTTCAAGTTTAACTCACAAAAAGATTTGAAAGATGTTCTGAAAAAATCTCCATGGAATGTCCAGAGATGCTTGCTTGCTCTTCAAGTATATTCTACGGAAGTAGCTTATGCAGATTATGTTTTCACAAAACAAGAGTATAATGTCCAGTTTAAGGGATTATTGCTTGAGCATCATCATGTTGCGGTTGTTAACGAAGCCATTGAAGATTTGGGTAGGAAGATATCCACTGATCCACCAAACTGCAGATCTCGCTCTGGAAACATGATCACTTCTTGGATAGAAATGGATTTAAACAAACCTCTAAAGAGAGGTGAATTGTGGAACTCAAACCAAGGAGAAACCGTTTTGATACGATATCATTGGGTAAAGCAGCCACATAGCCTATGTGATCAATGCTACAAAATTATTCATGATGAGGAAACCTGTGAGGAAGTTGCTAAAAAACAGAAGGAAAGAGCCATGACAGAGGTTGAATATGAAGAACATTGTAGATGACAAAGCTTTAGATGAGGAGTATGTTCATATAGAAAAAGATAATGCTGAGATGACAGAAGCTGAGGAAGCTCGCAATGCTAAAAGAGCCAGAAACCAGATTGGTCAGGAAAATGGCACCAACCCGTCTATAGTTGGTCATATACTTGATGAACATGGTGGGTCTACAAATGACATAGTCTCTAAAAACTCTACTGCTGAAACCATGGATGTGATAAAAATGGATAAAAATGAGGCATATATAGCTGGCTCGAAAAAGAATACCATGCAGAATCTGGAGAACCATGTAGTCTTGGTAATTAATTACTCTCCTCTTGACTATTATCGTTCTATATTGTTTCTTCCTTATTTGGCTTTAAATTTTCTGAAACTGCATACACATTTTTATTATTTTAATTACATTTTTAAGTCCCCCATTAGAGTCATGAGAGTTTATGTTTGGAATTGTCAGGGCTTTGCCAATAAAAAAACTAGAGACCATTTAAAGGATATGATCTATAGATGTGACCCTGATATAATCTTCATATCATAAGCAAAAATAGGGGAGATTAAAATGAAAAAGCTCATTAGGCAGTACAATTTCCCAAACTTTAAACTCATACCTTCTAGAGGTTTAGCTGGTGGTTTAATCCTTCTTTGGAAGGATGGTTTTCATTTTACTATTGTGAATACAGAATCTTGGATAATAAATTGTCTAGTGCAGGATGATCTTTCCAAGCCAGACTGGTTATTGACCTGTCTTTATGGCTCTCCATATCCGCAACACAAAGAAAAGCAATGGCAGTATATTAAGGATTTAAGTCATACAATCACACAGCCATGGGTTGTTATGGGGGATCTTAACTTGGTTTTCAGCAATGAAGAAAGATTACATGTTCACGGTTCTATTTCTACAGCCGCGAATATTTCTAATACTTTCAGTGCTACAGCTTCTTCTTCTAGAGATTTTCCTTTTGTCAACCTTATTTATGAAGCTGGTTTAGAAGATATGGGGTACTCAAGCAGATCCTTTACTTGGTCAAGTAATGTACATGTCATAGGTATCAGAAGATCGAGGCTTGATAGAGCAATTGTAAACAATGACTGGTTCATTACTTTCCCGGACTCTAAACTCCTTCATTTTCCACTGCTGGGATCATATCACTTCCCTATTTTGCTTGATACTTCATATTTGAATGTTGATAAAAAGAGGAACTAGAAGTATTTCCAGTGTTATGAAAAGGAAGACACCCTAAAGAATAAAATTATTGCAGCCTGGACTCATGAGGTGAATGGTTCACATGCCTATAGATTATCAAAAAGACTTGTAATTACAAGGAAATATGTTTCCAAATGGAATAAGGAAAAATTTGGTAACATTCAAAGCAACATTGACCTTCTTCATCAAGAACTAGAAGTGCTTCAACAGCAGTCTTCGAATCAAAACTCTCATCAACAAGTGATCCAAGTAGAGAACCAGATTGAACATTGGCATCAAATTCAAAGCGACTTCTGGGGTCAGAAAGCTAGAGATGAATTTATCTTGAAATGGATAGGAATACAAAATACCATCATGCAAAGGCAAATAAAAGAAGAGTAAGAAATAATATTGTCGCATTGAAAAATGGAAATGGTGATTGGTGTACTACCAAAGCTATCCTAGAAAAATTACTTATTGATCATTACAGCTCTCTTCATACTACATCTTCTCCAACCAGGAATGATAACATCTTACAATGCATTCCAACTGTCATTAATTCTGCGGATAATATAAAACTGATGAAACCACCAGAAGTAGCTGAGATTTGTAAATCCCTAAAAGACATGAAACCATGGAAAGCCCCTAGACCGGACGGTTTTCCTCCAGGCTTCTTTCAAAATCATTGGGACACTGTTGGTGATGATGTTGTAGATATGGTGAAGCAATTCTTCCATACTGGCTATATTCTCAAAAGACTAAATGCAACCAATGTTTCTTTAATCCCCAAGACAAAGAACAAGCAATTCCCAAGTGATTTGAGGCCAATTGCTCTCTGCAATACCTCATATAAAATCATCTCAAAGATTCTTTCATCTAGACTGAAGAAAGTAATGGGAAAGATTATTTCTCCTCTCCAAGATGCATACGTTCAAGGTAGGCAGATTTCAGATAACATTCATCTCGCATAAGAACTTATACATACCATGAAGGATAAAAAAGAACTGTCTAAGCACCTTGCTCTAAAGCTAGACATGTCGAAAGCCTTTGATAGGCTCGAGTGGTCCTTCCTCAAAGATGTAATGATGAAGTTTGGTTTTTGCACGGAATGGTGTGATCTCATTATGCAGTATGTGAGCACAACTCAAATCTCAATTCTACTAAATGGGGCTCCTTGTAATACCTATAAACCAACAAGAGGGGTGAGACAAGGTAACCCATTATCGCCTTACCTCTTTATTATTGCCATGGAAACATTTTCGCGCCAACTACTTTCAGCTGAACAACACAATCAGATTACCGGCATTAAGATTGCTCCAAGTGCTCCTTCAATTTCACATTTATTTTTTGTGGACGACTGCTTATTGTTCATTAATGCTGATCTACATAATGTGAACAATCTCCTTCAAATCATTGAAGACTTTGGAGCTGCCTCAGGACAAATTGTGAATTTCAATAAATCGAGTGTATACTATAGCACTCATGTGCCACAGAGGTTCAGAAGAATACTTACTCGACGTCTAAAAGTGTCTATAATGAACTCAAATGAGAAGTATTTGGGAATTCCTCTTCTCGTTGGTAATAATAAAGTACAGTGCTTTACTTGATTAGTTGATAGAGTGCAGAGCTGTCTATCTAACTGGAATGGAGAAACAATGTCGCAGTGTAATAAATCTCTGATGATTAAGACTGTTATAAATATGATTCCTTCCTACACTATGAGCTATCTACAAATACCAGTGGATATCATCAAGCAAATCAAAACTCTACAGCGTAACTTCTAGTGGGGTTTTAAAGATAAGAGAGGTACCTGTATCACTTCTTGGAAATCTTTAAGTTTGCACAAAAATTTAGGTGGACAAGGATTTAGAGATTTGAAAATCCTTAATCAAGCTCTTCTTGTATAAACTCTGAAGAGTAATGGGTCAAGGCTATACAATCCAAATACTTCCCGGGCACAAGCTTTCTTCATGCAAATATAAAAAAAAACTGCTCATGGTCATGGAAAGGCATTCAAAAACAGCTTACTTTCATAAAGCAACACTGCAGATGGAGACTAGGAAGGGGTAATAAGATCAAGATTTGGCTAGATGTGTGGATATTTAGAATGAATACACCACCAACACCAAAGCAAGGAGTGGTAGATATCGAACATTATGCATGGGTTAAAGATCTCTTCATACTAGATAACATTCAATGGAATAGTGAACTGCTTCATCACCTGTTCGATAGTAACACTGTGGATCTGATTCTGAACATGAGAATCCCTACTGCGGCCGAAGACAAACTCATTTGGAATTTAACACACAATGGGTTTTCTCTCTAAAATCCACTTATAATAAAATGCATGAGTTAAGTCTGGGTAATCTGCAAACTTCTGATAAGATACAAAACTCTTCCATCAGCTGGAAGAGGTTCTGGAGTATACAGACATGGCCTAGAGTAAAGCATTTTTGGTGGAAATGCCTCTCAGACTCTCTACCAACCAAAGTCAGGCTCTCAAGAAACTGTAGATACATAAACTGTTTATTCCCTTTGTGCAATCAGTTCGATGAATCCCTCGTGCATATTCTCTTTCATTGTCCCTTCTCTAGGGCAGTTTGGATGCAGATTCCTAGTGGTGCTAGTATTTAGCAGGGACTCATAACAGTATCACTGCCATGTTTGAAAGTTGGATGGCACAACCTCAACATCAGTCGAACCAAACTGTAGAGCTGAACACTGCAATGATTGTTTCTTGGTCCATCTGGAATGAGAGATGTGAAGTCCAATTTCAGAACAAAACAGCTGATCCGATAGTGATTGCTAGAAGGGCCCTATCTTTTGCTAGTTATATTGAGAAACTTAACTCCCGTGTCTCAGTAACTACTAATCTAGGCCTTTCAGTTAGGAAGGAGTTACCAAAGTGGAAACCACCTGCTTATCCCTTCTATGCTCTTAATTGTGACGCTTCATATGATGCTAATACAGAACTAACTGGAATTGCTATTGTATTACGTGATTATGCAGGCAGATGGAGGGGCTGCAAATCCAAATGCTATGCAGGAATAAGGAGCTCGGAACAAGCAGAATGCCTGGCTTTTCTCGACGCAATTCGATGGGGTATTGAGCTATGACATACACACATTGTTTTTGAAACAGACTTGCAAGGAATAGAGAGCTATATCAATAACTCTACACCAGCTGTTGCATGGGAGAATGAAGACATTTGTTGGATGCCATTGACAGTTTAAAAAATATCCCACAATGGGATTGTAAGTTTGTGTCTAGAGTTAGCAATAAACCTGCTGACAAATTAGCAAAGTTCAACAGGAAGAATGGTATTACTAGAGAGTGGCATACTGAGCCGCCTAGTGTTATTGAGAGATATCTCTTGTCAGACATTGAAATGATTTCTTAGTTAATAAAAATTCTTTGGCATAAAAAAAAATAGTTTTTTTTTTTGACAAGGCCCGCTGGAACAAAACAGGTGTTGCCGTGTTGGGTTTCCAACAAACATTAAATCTCACCAAATATATTTTCACACTCATGAAATGCACATGTGCAGCCCCAAGTCCCCTACCCCTTGATTTGTAAAATTACAGCACGCGCAAAGTAGTTGCATTTTCTTGTTATATATAGAGAGAGGATGGAACATCTTGACATTATTATATAATACATATAGTAGTTGCATTTTCTTCTTATGCTATTTTGGAGACATGGCAAGTTCAAATACATATTGTCGTATATATTACAACTGCGAGCTTATTGACTCATCCAATACCACATTATATACTGTATTATTACTTAATCTGGCACATAGTAGTCCGTTGTCAAAGGAAACACATCGAGATGCATGGGTTACACATGCATAATAATTCAGCAGCACTCGTAATAACTTAGATCATCAAAAAGGGTAAAACTGCCACCATGAATTCCTCGTACGTGAAAGTTGCAGTTCCAGTACACGAAATATCGTGTTCCTTGAACTTCTCGGCGAGTCCCTGCAAACAGTTTATTCACTTAGAACACAAAATTCTTGTAATTCATGATCAACATTTTTTCAAACAACGGAAAACAAAAAACTCCTGCGGATGTCAGCCTTTTTCTTTCTAATGTAGTTTTTTTTTTTTTTTTTTTTTTTTTTTTTGTACACTAGAATTATATTGCACTCACTTAAAAGATAAAAAAACATTAGAACTTAAAAATAATAAATACCTTAACAGTAAGGCAGCACCTGAAACATCAAAAACAAAGACCCAAACAAATTTATTAGTGAATAACAAAAGTGACAAAGAAGCTAATTAATTTGAAAGAACAAAACTTAGTAAAAAGGAAAAAAGATTATGAAAACATATAATTTAAGGGGATATGAGATCATATGAGCTCAGTTAAAAATGTTTGTGAAATATAAGAGCAAGTACAAAGAGGATATTGGTTGGGTAACATACTCTATGAAACTATCATATTCAAGGCCCTTCTTTTTGTAACCGGTTTTATCATACTTCGAGATGAGCAAATTCATGATGGCTGGAGAAACCTTGAAACCAAGAGCTCCTAGAGCCCTCTGTAACTCGCAAGAATCAATTTTCCCACTTCGGTTCGTATCAAATCGTTGAAAAGTTTCCTGGAAATGACAGAAGTCGCGTTAATAATTTTTTGTTAAAAACTATTTCAAAATCTACAAGTTTGAAAATCTGCAACAGCTGATACACGCAAAATAAAAAACCAACAACTTTGTAAGATTCTTTTTTATGTTTTAGAGGTACAAGCTGCCCCTAGAAATAGAAATAACTCTCTAAAAAATTCATATGTTTATGTTTTGATAGTGGCCCTTCTAGCTGTAAGAATCCTCAAGCATAGGCGTAAAATGTACAAGATATCATTCAACTGTACTGGTAGTGCTAATTAATAACGATTAAAATTCTGGCGACTTACCCTCCAACTCTGAAGAGACTGATACACAGCAATGAATTCCTTTGGCCCTGCCCAGCCCACAAAGATTTGTGTTTTTGTATTCATATATTAGAGAGATAGACAGACAAAGCAGCCGGGAAACAAAGGGTTAAAGAAGAAGCATGCGATCATTACATACCTAACTGGCGAACCTTGGGATTATTAGTATGGAGATGCATAAGAAGATGAATAGTATGGAGACTAAAGCTTTGTTGAACAGAAGAGAGAGCTCTTTGCAACTCCTTGTCATCAATGAATCCACTTTTGTCTTGATCAACCATTTGAAAACATTTCACAATTTCAGGATTAGTCCCTTTTGGGAAAGCAGATGGTAACATCGCTGATGATGAGAAAGGACTCATCATTCCATTCTGTTGCTTATTACTATTAGTGCGAACATAGTCGTCACCGCAAGGGGCTTGAACCTGCTGTAACTTAGCAACAGGTTTCACACATTCTTGATCAGTGCTACCGTAGTAGTTATGCTCAGAGACTTGTGGGTAAGCTTGCATGCTATTACTGTAGTGATGAGACCCGTAACTGTCACCGAAATCCTCTTCATATGGTTGAGCACCATAGTAAACATGTTGCTGATGGGAAGAGTATGCTGCATAAGCCATTGTTTCTAAAGATATAGAGGAAGTGTGTATATGGCTATAGGCTATGGGCTTTTTGAGTTTTGAGCGCTTGATGAAATGAAGACTACAAAGTGATGGGTTTTATAGCGAACTGGGTGAAGAAAAGAAAAGTCTTTAAAAATTACGCTAGAATGCCATACATTTGTGATGAACAAGAATTTTACAGAATTAGAATATAGCTTTTGGATATCTCGAGCAGGCGATGTTCCAATTAACTTTCGGTATTTTCTTTTTCTGATGTGCAATCAGCATTTGAACATCCTCCGTCTTACAAACCTTTCAGTAGGATCTAATGGCTCATCATGTTTTCAACTGGAATCAGAATTTTCTTTATATGCATACTAAGATGATAAAATGGAATAAGATTCTATTTGTTTACGGTAACTGCATCTTTTTTTCACTTTTCTGGATAATCAGTAGTGACATTTAGCATCTTGCATTATATAGTGGTGTTGTTATTCGAGTGGTACAAGTGGATTGGTCGGGGTAAGGCTTTCGTCCAGTTTGGTCACAGCTTACTCTTATCAAAACAAAAACACTTCTTTTTTTACAATTCACATTTTGGCTCGCGGGCAGATTTAGAATGACGATGAATAGTTTTGGGTCACATGATAAATTATGAGCCACATGGTATAGTATGAGTCGCGGGGTAGAGTTTTGAGCAACTGTGAATTTTGGACATAGAACCCGTCTCGAATCAAACAGCTTTTGAGTCGCAAGGCGAATTGTTGGCCGTTAGGCAACTTTGGGTTACAGTTGCAATGTTTGGGTTCCAGTGCACATTGGGTCACACTGAATGTTTGGTTATATTGCAGATTTTTGATCACCGGATAAATTTTTTGGTCAGTTATCACAGTACGACACAATGTTATTTTTCAGGAAGCCTCAACATGAGGACAACAATTTTTTAAAGGATGTTGAATCATCCTATGATTTCTTTCAGAACTTGAAGTTTTCTTATCTTTCAAGTCCTTAATACCATATATACGAGTATGTGACTAGTATCAGAGATAGCTTTGTGTAGAGCCTCGATGACTCGCCACCGTCTTCACAATTCTACAAAGTCCTGCTGCCTGTATTACTAGTTCCAAAACCGAGTCTCCAAGACTTTTTTTTTTTTTTTTGATGGGTATTAATATGAATTATAAATATATATATGCCTACTTTTCAACCCGATAGACAACCATAGACCCGTTTTTTTCAACTTTGCAAATCTATGCCTCCATCCTGTTTCCATCCAATTTTGTTAGTTTTGTCAATTTCTCAGTCAACACAGTCAAATTCTCCTCAAATGATAACGAGGCACCATTTACCCTTATACCCTTATACACGTGTAAGGCTATTGATGTTTGATCTGATGATAGTGTAAATCCCGGAAAGAATCAGTGGGTTAGATTAGATGGAGTACAGTGTCGTCACGTGTTTTAAGGATGGGCGTCTATCTCATCTGTATTCAATCAATGAAAATGAACGCCCTAGGATTTAATTCCCCATACGTTTCATCTTACACATTAACAACACATTATACAAAAATTCCTTCTTCACGACCCCGCTTCAAGTATGCTTCAATGATAATCTTATTAACAATGATGAAACTATAGAGACAATAGTAGCATATTCATCTTCATTATCTGATTATGTAATTCCGTTTTCTCTTTTCCTGTTCTTCAAAAGTCACCGGCTAAGACAAAGACGGACAGTGGGAGATGATGATAATAATTCGTTGATTGAGTTCTAGAGATTTTGTTCACTGATCTAAGGGAAACCTTGGGTTTGAATTTGATTTTAATTTTGTTTAATGTGCAATGTAAATTTTCGAAATTCTAAAGTAGGGTTTATGTTGTATTCAAAGTTGGGGGATACTTTTAGTCTCAATGAGCATCCTATAATTTTATTGATTCAATTGATTGGTTAGTGGAGCGTAATCTAATTGTTCAATTGATTGTTTAGTCAACCATTTTGTAAAATCAAATGATATAGTCTTAGACTCTTAGTTGCCTGATGCTCCATGGCATAAATGAATTTTTGTAGAGGAACGGCGATTTGATTGGATTGTTTTAGAATCGTGATAGATTTAGGAAACTTGGGTTTGTGTTAATTTCGAATTTGTAGGGAATATTCAGAGGGGTCCTTGTACCAGCAGCAGAAGCCATCTCTTGATCACATTGTTCTCGCCATCTATTGATGATGGAATACTATGAAGATGCATTGGAGTTAGATGGGGTTTTCTTATGGCTTATACATGGGCAGCGTATAACAGGGTAAGTTCTTAAATTTTGTATCCTATGTTATTGTTTTTGTTGTAATAGTGATTTCGCTGAATGTAGCAGTATTGTTTATCCAAATTGTCATATATGAATACTGAGATTTTGTGAAATTAAAATCTCATGGAAGTAATGCGGGGAATTTATCCAAACGGTAGAGTCTTGTCGCATCTGACCATTATGGAATGGTTGATGATATGCAACAGTGAAATGAAATTGGTTGCTGCATTGAGCTGGTGAACAAATGAATAATCTAGATGAATGCTTAGGTTTGCAAGGGTGAAGCCATGAAATGAGTTAAGCTTGCTGTTGAAGATGAAGATTTGAGATGCTAATACATTCGTCAACAGTAATAGAGAAACAATGTTTGAAGAGCTTGTGATATCAAGAGAACAAGAAGGAATGGTGGTTGCTTTGCTGGTGATGCTGCAATGCAGAGTTGAGATAGGTAATAGCTGAGAACGAGATGGGTAATTGCAGGTGAAGTTCTTGCAGGATTGAATGACATGATTGCAGGTATATGCTGTTGAAGATGGATCGATGTAGCTATTGATGCAGAGTGGTTTATTGGTGGTGATGTGTGTTGATTGGTTGTCATGCGTTGTGACAGAATTTTCAAGCCAATTCGTGAGTGACATATGTCAAACAGATGGCCACTTTGATGACGTGTTCAAAGTACAAGTATATTACCCAGTTACCCAGTTAGAACCGAGTCAATATACAAACTCAGTGAGGTAAACGGGAACTCTGTGAGTTGGAATGGTTTGAAGGACTAATAAGTCTTTTTATCCCACCCTAACGGTGCCAAAAAGGTGGTTAACCGCCGTCAGCTGTTCTTTCAATAAAACGGTCAAAACCGGCCTAGATTTGAAAAGTTCAAAAAAACGAGCCTATGGTTGTAACCCTAAAAAAAAAAAAACAGGCCTAGATCTGTTTTACACCCTAATAAAATGAACTTATTTTGACATTCGTTTTGATTTAACTCGATTCAATTAGTGGTGTTTTGAATGGCTTCAATTGATTCGTTTGAATTCTTTGCATGCATGATTTCAAATGATGTATAGGTTAAAAAAATTATTTAAAAGAAAAAAAGAGATACAAGAAAAGAATGCACCAGACAGTGCAGCAACAAGAGCAACAAGAGAGGTTACAAAAAACCAAGCTCAAAGCTAAAGAAAGAAAAACTAAGTAAGCAAAGCCTACGCCATCGACAGCCATGAAAACATTCACAACCACACTAGAAGAACACCCTAGTACTTCTTCTTGACAGGGGTTCTTTTTCCACGCCCCAATTTCTCATTGCTAGTAACTCCATTCCAAACAAGCTTGGCAATTTCCTTTTCAGATTTTGTAGATCTGTGCCTATCCAAGCAAGCTTGGCAATTTCTTTTTTAACCTTTTAAGTCAAAAAAAAAAAATGATGTATAGGCGAAAGGTTACTTGTTCAATGTAAGGGGTTGCACCACAGTGCTATATAAAATGTGGAGTTAATAACACGGGTTACGGAGTATTAATCTTCATGGATTTTCTACTTACTCTCAATTCTTATCAACCATCCTGTCTAGCGTGAACTGATGAGATTCTGACTTCTTGGCTTATTACAGACGACGACCAACTTTCAGTGCTGATGTTGATTCAGAAGAGACTCGGTCTGACAAGAGGCACAATCTGGATTTTCTTGATGTTTTTATGTTTATGTTGTTTTGATTATTTAATTTGAATTTGTGACTATGAGTACTGTTCAGTGTTCTTGATGTTCTTGGAAATTTGAGTTTCTCAAGTTATTTCTATTCTATTTAACTGATTTTGCTATAAATGAATGTGATTGAGTGTGAATTGCTAGGACACACATTGTTCCAAGAATTGATCTAAAATGGTAAGACACACTAGAAAGATTATATTAACTGCAAACTACTGATATTATTATAAAATAGTACAAATTACTCTAAAATAGTACTTGCATTTTCTTCTAATACTGTACTATTTTAGAGATGGCAAGTTCGATTACATTAGCTATTGTTGTATTTATTACAACTGCGAGTTTATTAACTCATCATGTTCCAATACCATATTATATATATACTACATAAACCGGTAATCCTTTTGTCCAAGGAAACACACATATATGCAAGCAAATTTTTTTCCTGGCAATCATGGATTGATTACACAGGCATAATGTTATTCAGAAGCACTTATGATAACTTAGATCATTAAAAAGGGTAAAACTGTCATCATGAATTCCTCGTATGTGAAAGTCGCAGTTCCATTACAAGAAATATCGTGCTCCCTAAACTTCTCAGTGAGACCCTGCATGCATACAGTTCATTTACTTAGAACACATACTTACATTACACTGTAACAAAAGAAACGAACGGAAAGATGGACAATAGAAATTAAAAATAACCAATACCTTAACAGTAAGGCAGCACCTGCAACATCAAGAACGAAAACCAAAAACAAAATTATTAGTGAATAATTAGATGTTACAAAAAAAAATAAAAAAAAAATGACTTAGATGAAGATAGCTATTTAGGTAAACATACTCTATGAAACTGTCATATTCAAGGCCCTTCTTTTTGTAACCGGTTTTATCATACTTCGCGATGAGCAAATTCATGATGGCTGGAGAAACCGTGAAACCAAGCCTTCCTAGAGCTCTCTGTAACTCCGAAGAATCAATTTTCCCACTTCGGTCCGTATCAAAACGTTGAAAAGTTTCCTGGACACGACATAACTCACATAAGTAATGTTTTCCTTAAGCATAGAGGTAATCTTTAAAATGTTTAAGAATTATTCATAAGTGGACTGGTGCAAATATAATATAACCAGCCGATTAGAATTCTTGCGAGTTGCGACTTACCCTCCAATTCTGAAGACACTGATATACAGCAATGAATTCCCTTGGCCCTGCCCACCCACAAAGATTTACGTTTATATGTGTATAAAGGTTAAAGTAGATATTAGAGAGATGGACTGCAGATAAATTTCATCAGCACATACCTAACTGGCGAACCTTGGGATTATTAGTATGGAGATGCATAAGAAGATGAATAGTACGGAGACTAAAGCTTTGTTGAACAGAAGACAGAGCTCTTTGCAACTCCTTGTCATCAATGAATCCACTTTTGTCTTGATCAACCATTTGAAAGCATTTCACAATTTCAGGATTAGTCCCTTTCGGGAAAGCAGATGGTAACATCCCTGCTGAGAAAGGACTCATCATTCCATGTTGTTGCTGCTGATTACTATTAGTACGGCCATAGCCGCCAGCATTGCTAGGAAATTGAACCTGCTGCAACTTAGCAGCAGGTTTGACACATTCTTGATCGTAGTAGTTGTGCTCAGAGACTTGTGGGTAGGATTGCAACTTATTACTGTAGTGCTGAGAACCATAATTGTCACTGAAATCCTCATAATCATATGGTTGAGCACCATAGTAAGCATGTTGCTGATGGGAAGAGTATGTTGCATAAGCCATTGTTTCTAAAGATATAGAGGAAGTGTGTATATGCTATGGGGTTTCGAGGTTTGAGCGCTTGTGGAAATGAAGACTACCAAGTGATGGGTTTTATAGCGAATAGCTGGGTGAAGATAAGTCTTAAGATATTACGTTAGAATGCCATGCAGTTTTGATGAACACGAATTTTGCAGATTTAGAATATATCTTTCGGATATCTGGAGTAGGCAATGTTCCACTTCCAATTAACTTTCGGTATTTTGTTTTTCTGATGTGCAGTCAGCATTTGAACATCCTCTGTCTTACAAACCTTCCTGTAGGATCTAATGGCTCATCATGTTTTCAACTGAAATCAGAATTTTCTTTATGTGTAGTAAGATGATAAAATGGAATAAGATTCTATCTGTTTATGATAACTGCATCTTTTTTCACTTTTTCTGGATAATCATTAGTGACTTTTTGCACATTCGTACCATAATGGTGTGATTCACAAGTGGTCAAGTGGATTGGGCGGAGTAAAAGCTTTCGACAAGCCTGGTCACAAGTAAATATTTTATTACGGTAAAAAAATTTGGATGACATGATAAATTTTGAATCACGTGGTAAAACTTTAGTGGAAGTGTTGAATTTGGGTCATTGAGCAAATCTTAGTAGTAGTTACCAGGATTACTGTATCTTGGGTGATTCTATCTTTTCTCATATCTGTATCACAATAGTTTTCCACTTCTATTTTTTACTGCCTTGGTCAAGCCAAGGAAATTTCATTGATATTCCATATTTTATTTTCCTTTAGTTCTAGAATGATATGCAAGAGCATCAACATTCAATCAAATTTCTTAGCCTATCGATGTAAATGAACTCCCACAAAAAGAAATGATACAAAGGACATTGAAATTCAATTACGATCTAAAGGTGAGCATAAAAAAATTAGTTCTCAAAGACAATAAGACATTGAAATGAACTCCCACAATAAGAACACCCCAATCACCAGTGTTCATTTCAAGAGTGTAACTGTGTAAGAGTATATCTTGGATCCTTTTCCATGAATCTAATCTGATCCTGGAGTATACACCAGCTAAAAGCTCTGAAATTAGTATGCTTGTTCTGGATTTTCCAGCCCATTAAGGAATGGGGGTTCTGTCAAAACTGATTATTTCTCCTCTAGCCAGATTAGACCCTCTTTTGGCCATTCCATCCGCTGAAAAGTTTATTTCTCTATAGCTATGAATGAATATGCAAGATGTAAGGCTAGCAATTTTATTCCATCTTGCTCTAGCATACCATGTATTCTCTTAGTCTGAAAAGCTTTTAAAGCTGCCTTTGAATCAGACCTGAATACCAAATTAAAGAATCCCTGACTCACTGCCCACTCACCTGCCTTTAGAATAGCCATAATTTCTGCAAAGTAATTGCTGGATATCCCCAAACCACCAGTAACTGTAACATTACTTCAAATGATTTTGGATTTGTAAATCTGAAGATTCCCCCCTAACCAACTCCAGATTATCTCACTGTACTTACAAAACCACAAAATATGTTCTTTATTCTCTTCCTCTTGTTTACAGAATACACATCTTGATGCTAGTTGAAATTTTCTCTTTTTCATATTTTCATCTGTTGCACAAATATTTCTTGCCAATTTCCAAACATTTCCAGATAAACTAGGATGAATTTAACTGTGCCATACCTTTTTTGTCCATTTAAGAACAGGAAGTTTCTCTCTAATGCATTATGCTGCTGATGATACTAAGAAATCACCAGTTATTGACCCTGTCCAGATCTTTCTATCATCTCCATTATCTACTACTGGCAGTTCACTTGTATCTATCAGCTCTAGTATCTCCATTGGGATAACCCACTCACCCTCCACTAACAAATTTGATACCTTTATGTCAAGAAATAGATTCATGAATGCATTATCAGGATATAGTTCTTTTAATGACATGTCAAGAATCCATTTATCATTCCATACAAATATATCCTCTTCATTGTCTACTATCCATCTAGTATTTTCCTGCATATCATCTGCAACCCATTTTATCCCTGGAAAAATAGAAGATTTTTTATAATATGAACTCCATTCTCCCTTATTATCCAGGAATTTAGCTTGAAAAAATTTGGCCCATTCATCTGTGTCATTTTGCATTTTCCAGTATAGTTTCATCAATAGAGATTTATTGATTACCTCTAACCTTCTGATCCCCAAGCCACCTTCACTCAATGGAGAGCAAACTTTATTCCATTTGGCCCATTCATCTGTGTCATTCATTATATATTTACAGACCTTGAGTAGTAGTTTGTTGTGAAACTATATGTTCTTCATAATAATAGATCATGCCGGGATATGAAACATTGATTTTTTATTTCTTTTTTTGTTCAGAAAAGAAAAATATTATCATGCAAAAGTAATATAGCCATCAAAGGCTATGACAATTAGCGATTTGTTATCCGAAAAATCTTGTAGGTCTACGATTTTCGCTCGCTAATAGTTTCTCTATAAAAAAACGTATTGGAATATATGTGTAAGTCAACTCAAGTATTGACTTAACCTTTATTAACTTTAGTTCTACTGTTATTATAGCACACTCTCTCTTATAATTTTTGTGTAATAACTCTCCTCAGTGTTAACTATGTTCATTCTAATAAACTGTTATACGTTTCTCATGATATCATTGAGGTTTCGATCCTAATAAAAAAAAATCATCTCTTGCACACAAATTTCATAACAATCTTTTTAGCAGATCATAGAACCAATATATTTTTCATACCTTTATCAATTCTCTTCAACCCTTTTCAACATAATTTTAGTGATTTTAGATCAATTTTCAAATCAAGAGTCATCTCCGTTTCTCGGTCTTTATCACAAATTTTCTCGAATTTGTTCATGCCCTTGTTGGTTTCTAATGATGAAGAATGAGTAATAGCAACAATATTTCTTCGTCCTCTGATCAAGAAGGTAATTCTCTTAACTTTTCCTTATGGTTCTCTAATATAGAAAATTGTATTTCAATAAAGTTAAATTTTACAAATTTCTTGCTATGACTGATCATTTTGAGTCGATCTTGGTTTCAGATGATTTATATGGTGATGTTACTGGTGATAAGCAATAACCAATGAGAAAAATTATGGTTAATGGTGTTTCAAGCTTGAACCCAAAGTAAGTTTATTGGAGAAAGCTAGATTGTTTTATTACAAGTTGAATAAAGGAAATTTTCATTGCTTAGTGATATATTGGGTCTTTCAACAGCTAGGAAATTTTGTCTTTTATTGAAGTCCGTTTATGGAAAGGAAAAGTATGTTGAGAAATGAGTTTCTCAATTTCAAGAAAGGTAATTTGAGAATTCTTGTTTACCTGCATTATTTGAGAACAATAGTTGATTCTTTAGCTGTTATAGGTGAGAAAGTCAGTGAGTCAGATTTGATTATGGATGTTTTGAATGGGCTATGGACAGAGTATGATAATTTTGTGATTTTATACAAAAAAAATAGAGTGGTCCAACTTACTTCAGAGATTAAACCAAGGTTATTGAATCATGAGCAAGTGATCATTGATCAACAACAAGATTCTTGTTAGAGCATCGATTGTTAAAACTCACAAGTTTTGGTATGTCAAGTCTGTTATCAAATTTAGTTGACCAAACTCTATCTTGATTTACAGTCTGCTAAAGTCAGTCTCAGACTAGGAATAAAACATGGTAGTTGAGTATCAGAGTTACCGATTGACCCTTAAAGATTGGCGACTGAAGTCAACGAAAGCATATATGAGGACTTGACTGGCCATCTTATTTGCTCATATTTTTTTTACCATTTTATCTACTGAAACAACATCGTTTGTCTTTAGTATTATGATGAAAATGTAAATAAATTTTTTTGAATTCAAGCTAGACTTGACAAATCTCGAATTATAATTTCAAGCAATGAAAGTTCTAAATAACTTATCACATAGTAGGTTGAGAACAACTTATTTTTAAATATATCATAATTGCGTAAAAATCTTATAGAATACATCAAGTTACATTCATGTTCATGAACTGATTTGGTTAGTACACGAACTTTACATTTATTGATAATATGCTTGATGAATAAATCTCTTTTTAACTCACATACACGAACTGGTTGATTTTAATATGTCCCTGGACACTTTTGAATCTTACAATACAAGAAATGTTTTGGTCGGTAGACGAACTGGTTGATTTTAATTGGTTTTCTGAGCATGAATATGATCCTAGTGTATAAACCAGCTAAAAACATGTTTCTTATGTCGGGAAACCGAGGTTACGTTCATCTCGAACCGGCATGTTTCCATAGAAGTCAATTCTACGAAACATCCTACTTTAGATAACTTAGCTCGAATCCTTTACTAGCATCTTTAGATTAGCATGATCGGATAATTCGAGCACGAATATATAATCAATACGATAATAGACAATCACACACGACACAAAGATTACGTGGTTCACCTTTGTAGGCTACATCCACAGCCAAAACCACCCCGAGAATCTTCATTATCATAACAAGTTATTACATCGGCACACATCATATAATCAACTAGTTATGTAACCCACTAGCGCTAAATGACTTAGAAACAACAAGACATATTACGAAGAGTTTACCTCTTCCTTTGTTCTTCTTCTTCCATAAACCTCCACTGCCATGATTGCTTCGACTTTAGACAAGTACACGAAGAACATCATAATTTCTAGCTTCTTCCATACAAACCCTAGAAACCCTAGATTTCTCCCATACCCGTTCTCACTACAAGTCACTCTTCTCACAAAGATTTTGCACCATCACCAGCCATCGTAGGACACAACGGTTGTGACCAATCACTCTCATAAAGAGAGAGGATTCTACTAGAGAATTAACCAAGAGAATGGATTTCTACTCACAATATAAGCCCTCTTATATAGTCGACAAATCCTTGCTTCCCAAGTCTTCTAGAACTTCTAAGAATAGTCTTTCACCTTAATTAGGAAACCCTAAACTTCGAAAACACTCCTCCAAGCCGTCATACAAGTTTCTTAATCCAAGTAAACCTTGTAGACATTCCAAACCCGAAACTGCCCTTAAGCCATGGTTTTGACAGCATTAGATCACTGTTTCTGCTTCAAATTGTGTTACCAAAAGTCCAATTTCAGCCATATATTTTTGAATACGGAACAAAACCCCAACATCTTATGTGGATTTCGTATACTTTTCGGCCGATGGATTTCAGAATGAAATTCATGTTCATGAACGGATTTGGTTAGTACACGAACTTTACGTTTATTGATAGGGATATTTTGATTTTGGGTCCCAACTTTGTGACCAGAGTTGCATTTGGGTCTTAAAAAGTTTGATATTAGAGTTTGGGTCTCAGGACCGTGGTTGACCGTCTTGACTGTTACAAAAATATTCTTTTTAAAATTAATTAATATTAGTTAACGCCGTAGGTCAACTTAATGAGTGGCACGTGTTACTTGAAAGACCTACTTTCACCGCCGCCTGTTTTTTCTTCATCACCGTTGCCACCGCTCCCACTTCCGCCACCAACGCCTCATTATCACCGCCAAAATCATCTCAAATGAAGAGCTTCGTTATCCGGTACTTATTTCGTATCTGCTCAAAAAAAAATTTATGAATACATTCACATAAACAATTTCAACTAACAGTGTCTTTCAGAGACATTTTGCCGAACACATTGCGAGCGAGCTTCTTAAATAGCCACTACCAGATTGCCTCATCTAATTAACCAAAAATGAAATCCCCAGATGTGAATCAATTTACCAAGAACAACCAGGCTTCATAGAAAATTAAGTTATTGGGCTCTTCATTACCTAACCAACAAGTATAAACATCCTTATACACTGATACCAACCAGATGTCAAACCCCAAATCTGACTGGCTTTGTAACAGATACCCATTTAACTGATGACACCGGATATCAAAATCCCCAAATATTAAATGGTGTATGATACTCATTTATTTGATGATGTAGAACCGGATAAAGGCTATTACTTATTTTTAATGGGTTCTTATTCAATAATTTTTTACTGGTAATGGTTTTCTAGAGCTACGGTGGAGGCTACCAAGAAGAAAGAGCGTAGGAAGAGATAAACAAGAAATAGACACGTGTTGTTAGATGTTGTAATCTGGCGGCCTTGATTTTCCACACCAAGCGTGTAGATCACACGTCTAAGATGACACCAAGGCCACTAACAGAAAGTATAATGGCCTGGTTAGTAAATATATTGAAGTGTAATATTAATTTGGTCATTTCCGTTTTTAAACAGAATTTGTAACTGTCTACCCGGTCAACTATGGTCTTGGGACCCAAACTCTAATATCAAACTTTCTAGGACCCAAACACAACTCCGGTCACAAAGTTGGGACCTAAAATCAAAATATCCCTTATTGATAATATGCTTGATGAATAAATCTCTTTTTAACTCACATACACGCACTGGTTGATTTTGATACAAGAAATGTTTTGGTCGGTACACGAACTGGTTGATTTTAATTGGTTCTCTAAACATGAATATGATACTAGTGTATAAACCAGCTAAAAACATGTTTCTTATGTGGATTTAGTATACTTTTCGGCCGACTCAGAATGAAATTCGGGGAAAAAATTGCTAGAAACAGGGATTGAACCTGTGACCTTGTGGTTAACAGCCACACGCTCCAACCAGCTGAGATATTCTAGCTTTGTTATTTCAAAACTAAATCTCTGGACTAGATTCTATTGTAAAATACCTCAAAGCCAAATTATTTATTTTTGCCAAGGGTTTTAGTTACTAGGCACTCCTAGTATTCAGTAGCGTCAACAATGCACAAGCAGCAGATGGTGATATGCCCAATTTTTTCTTTATTTGGAAGCTATCACAAGTACTTTGAATATTTGAGATTTACCAAAAATTCTTGATTAGGTGAACTTATTATCCCTCATGCATAATGTGCTGCCATTATTTATATATTTGCAGATCTTAAGTAGTAGCTTGTTGTGAAGCTAGTTTTCTAACCGATTATTTAAAAATAATGGATCATGATAAGATATGAAACATTGATTTATTTATTTTTGCAAAGATTAGACTGGTCATTGAGATTATCATAAAAAAATAAAAAAATAAAATATTATTATTATTATTATTATTATGCAGCGAAAATAATATAGTCATCAAAAGCTAAGACAGCTAGCTTTATCATCCTGAAAAATTTATTAAAAATTAACAAATAAATATCCGAACAATCTTGTATGTCTACGATTTTTATTCATTAATAATTTCACTATAAAAATGCTCAAATCACTGACATAATGGTAGGTCTAGAAAGTAGACCACGACTATGTCAACTGCAAGTACACGGTTTCGTTATGCAACACAGGGTAAATACAGGTCGATCCTCGGGGACTTGGTTGATATGGTGTTAAATTCAAGGTCTTACTACACTGATACAAACAAGGAATATCAAAAGAGAGGTTGTTTGTCGAAACGACTAAATACTAACAGAGACTAAAGTAGTAAAACAAAATGTAAATACAGATGCAATAAGATGTAGTAGACACTAATTAAAACGATACTAGTGATGTTGATTCCACCACAAAACCTACACTAGGTACTCAACTAATGTGGTCATTCTTGTCCTTATAACAGATAGCCGTGAAGAACCAAGTATGTCGCGTATCTAAGGTGATTCTAAGATGGCTAATTTAATTGCAACTAAGGTATTTTTCCAAATCATTAACTATCTAGTTAAAGCACAACTAATATGATAATCCATAACAATCTGTTAAGCATGAGTTGCAGCACAATCAACTTAGAATTGTTCTAACTACCTAGGTTGCACGGAAAACAAGGTGAGAGTAAAATGTTGAAGTGTATAGGTTAAATCTATCCTGGAATAATTAGGCACAACGAGAATAATACACAAAGTAAGAGAAACCCAGCAGTAAGCTAGGGCTTCATCTAAACCCTAGCAAATAAACTTAGAACGTGATGAACATAAAGAAAACAAGATGATATAATATCTAATTAAGATTATGATCCTTCTCAATTGGATTGGCACACTCTCTATTTATACAAAAATTTCCTAATTGGGTTTAATTTAACAATAAATCTCCACCCACTCACCATCATTGCCTGAATTTATTGTCGCACCACTCTTCCCGTTGTTGATGTAGAGACCTAATTCGAGCTTCCACAAACCTAGATGATAGGTTTACTGTTTCTGATAAGGAAGATGATAAGGTTGAGAGAGATAGAGATTAGAGGTTTAATTGGTGTTTATGATGGTGGTGGTTGCTTAAAGTGTGGTGGGGATGGTGAGTTAATGGAGGGAGATGGCGATACTGTAGAGTATGAGAAGAAATGGAAAAGATGAACATGAAATTGGGTTTCTGCTCGACATGCATATTTGGGGAGAAAATAAGACTTCTGGGATGTTGAGCAACAGATCAAGTTTGATGTATCAGGTATAGATATGGGTTAAGGCTTTATCACTTCTTCCAAGCCCACGGTTTGGTTTAGGTCTTGCAAGCGGCTTGCAGGTGAGTTGCAAACGGATTGCGCAGCTTTTGTGACACTCTTTTTACGCTCTTCATGGCAATTTATCAGGATCTTCTTGTTCCTTCCTTTGGTTGTCTCTGGCCACCATTTCTCTGCTCTTTTCTCCTCTTCTAAGTACCCCAAGCTTTATTTGCTACTTAAAAACACAAAGTCACATTAGTAAAAGTAATTATACTCGAAGACAATGAAAATATGGGATTAAATGGAGAACTAAAGCACAAAAGATGAGATAAATGCCAATAAACAGATATACAAATATGCAATATTTGGCACTCATCACATAACGAGTTCTCAACTTTTTAATTGGGTATCTAGTCCAATAATTTTGTACTGTCGCAGATGTAATGAATCAAATTCCAATAACTTTTATACTATTGGGATTACATCATCTTACTGACAAGCATAGGAGGTATTTTACTGACAAGAATAGGAGGTAATTAAGAAAGAAACCTGTTTTGGGGGCTCTTCATTTCTCATGAGGGATCCATAACACTTCAAAGTGTCTAAGTAGTGAGTTAGGGGGTGTCTTAGTGGGTAATAAATGTCTAAGTTACCCTTTTATTTTTCCATCCAAATTAAATCCAAAGTACTTTCCGCCCAAATCAAAACTAATTATTCATTAAAAGAAAAAACACAGATCTGTTACTCTTCTCCTTATCTCCTCCTCATAACCTCCATAAACTAAATCTACTCATAATAATAATAATAATAATAATAATAATAATAATAATAATAAGAAGAAGAAGAAGAAGAAGAAGGAAGAAGAAGAAGAAGAAGAAGAAGAAGAAGAAGAAGAAGAAGAATTTTCCAACCGTGACTTCTATTACGTAAGAATCGACTTATGTTTCTTTTGATTGCTTAAATAAGTTAGATTTTGTTAGAGCACTGCTAGGTCGAACTCACAAGCGTTGCTATCTCAAGCTTGTTTGTCAAGTTTAGTTGTCAAAACTATAAGTCTTGATTTCTAGTCTACTTATAGCTATCTCTCGGATTAGGATAGTAGTTGAGCTTTAGACTTCACGGCGTTAATCGATTGAAGACGAAGATCTACTGAGGGGATCTTGGAGGAAATTCATCAACAAAAGGTATATGGAGAGTTGAACTCATCCGTCACTCAGAAATCTATTATATTCTATCTTCTTTTGAGACAAAAGTCGTATAGCTATATAGACTTTATATTATACACATTTGATATTTCGAGCTGAGTTTAATGATGTGTTTTGTAGTTGTAGTGGTAAAAAGGTTCGTTGCTCGAACTTGTGAAGGATTTTTGAAAATTAAATAAAATTGTTTCAATAAGAATGATAAAATACCGAGACTCTGGATTCCACCATTGACCAATTAATTGATAAACTCTAATCAATATTCATGCAATATTCTTATTTAAAGTGATTCTAATATTTTTCTTTAATAGATTTTTGAAGTAATAATTGTAAGCACGAAGCATGAAACATCAAAAGTATTAAAACCAAGCATGTCCCATCAAAACACTTCACAACTACTCAATAAAAACCAATTTTTCTTTTAAGTTTTATGCAAATAATCATGTAAAATAATTGCAATAAATAATTAAAATAGAACTATACCACTTTTCATGGAACAATGGCTTCCTCCGTCGCCTCGGCTAAGGGGTTTAGCTCCTCATATTAACCACTTGCTCAAAATACATATTTGGTGTTCAAAAGTTGATTAAAAGAGTGAAAAGTGCTAAGCAGCGGATTCTGTAACAAATATAATTGTTACATAACCTATTCATACAGCGAAACTGTTGCGAACTGAAGCTAACTGTTGGAAAAATTGTTACAAAGGGTATAGAATTTGAAAGCTACGGTCACAGTTTCTGCGACTTTCTTTTTCTGCTGTTCTGTGTTCTTCGTCTTCTCCGGCCACAGCTGCACCAGCAGAAACGCGTCTTCTTCCAATGATTTTTCTGGCTTCTCTAAGGCTCTAAACTTTCCCCTAATCTTTGTTGCCTCTCAATATGACTCGAATCAACCTATATATATCCACCAAACCCCAAAATCTCTCGAGTTAATCCAAATATTCTCGTTATTTCTTATCAGCACGTTACGGGCTTTTAATCTTTTTTTACGCGTCAACTTGGTTTCCAAACTCTCTCAGGACTGAATAAGGACTCCATACGCTCCAATCTTGCCGTAAAATCGTCACAAACTCTTTTGTAAACCGAAAACAACTCAAAATATGAATACTCCCTGTTTTGCTCCAACACGGATTTCTATCCCTGTTTAATCGATTCTACAGCTCATACCAAACTTGTTTATCCTTAACAAGGTTAACCCAACGAAAATCAGCCCTTGAATCTCCTTAAAAATCGTCCAAAAATCAAACAGAAAATTCTGTTTTCTGTAGAAAATTTTCCCGCCAATTTTGTTTTGAAAATTTGAGAAGAAATGTGACCTCCCCCTATCCAGTGCCGGTTTGTGCTTAGCAACTGCTTGGAAATGGGTTACCCCTTATCCAAAATGAGAGTCCGAATAGCAAATGTCCTTCCCGGAGCCTTTAACAACTTTTCGAGCCAATTTTGCCGCAAAAGCCTATTTCTCCAAAAACACCTACAAAGGGATAAAATACCAAAATTAGTACAAAAATGGGTACTAACAATATATACAATAGAGATGAAAAAAGACACATAAATGCGTCTATCATTTAACTCGCTTATATCTTTCTCGAAATATGTGTTGGAAAGACTTTTTCTTTAACTACGTTTATCATTATTCTTGACGAAAGTCAAAAGATGATCATGTGAAAATCGCAAGGTAACATCTTACATAATTTGTATGAGACAGTCATTTGATGTAGACTCGGAATATTTTGTATTGATCATTCGATCACTTGAAAATTGCTTATAAGATAATAGTTTGTGTGAGACAGCTATTGTTGTCTTCTAAGAATGTTTCGATGATTGAAATGGGAGTTTAGAACAATTAATCATTGTCTGGATATAGCACAATATGCATACCCGTATGCAAACTGTTGTAAGAGTAATTAAGGTCCGGGAACCAAGTATGCATACCCGTATGCGAACGGTTTTAACTGTCAAAATCCGGTAACTAAGTTTGCGTAACCGTTTGCAAACTTATTCACCTGAGTTCGGTCCAGAACGACAGTATGCATACCCTTTTGCGAACTGTCGGAAAGGATCAAGTCCAGAACTTAAGTTTGCGTACCCGTTTGCAAACTTATGTGGTTAAGTTCTAAAATCGGCTAAGTATAATTTCATACTCATGAACAAATACATTTATAAATTAAGGAATGAAATCTTTCAAACCGTGGCTAAAATGTTCATGAACTGATTCTTTTGAATCAATCTGATTTTTCTTCAATTGTGTCTTGTATACTTCTATGAGAATATAAACAATTGAACAACTCTAAAAGTAACACAATTAGATTCATTTGAGTATCATTTGATGTAGAAGTGTTAAGATGAACATGGTTAACACAAAAGTGTTCATATGGATAACTTCGGTTAACTGTTATTGAGCCAACTCAATATACACGTTTAGGTACGGTTACCCATATCTAAATGAAGGTATATTTCATTTGTGTGTAACAAGCTCAGACCATCTAACGGTGGAAACTTAGTTTGAATCTTAAATCAGGTTTTTCATCTAACGGTGAATATTGATTGCTTTGTCAAAGTTATCAAACCCTAATTTGAAGACTATATATGGGAGAAATCTAGCAACTGGGAAACCTAATCCCCATACCTCATGTGTGATACTAGTTGCGACTAGAGTCGACTCTCCTTTAACCTAGGTTTTTCCTAAAACCATTATAGGTTAACGACTTAAAGACTTCATTGGGATTCTGAAACCAGACCCAACTATTTTCTCTGTAGTTGTGTTTTTTGATCTTACTTGTTCTATCGTATTGAGTACTATCTTCTCTTAGATTTGCTCGAGATTTATCTCCGATATGTAAGATATAAAAAGTAATCACAAAGCTCTTCATCTCATTCTTTGTGATTCCACAATAACTTGTTTTACTACCATATAGTTAAGTTATTGTGAGATGATTGATATTTTCTAGGATGTTCTTCTGGAATATAAGACCGGATTATCAATGGGTTCATGTTCACCTTGATTTATCAAAAGACGGAACAAAAACTTCGTAGGTATTTCTGTAGGAGACAGATTTATCTATCAGAATAGACTTTTCTGTGGGAGACAGATTTGTTTATAAAGTCTTCGACGTTGGGTCATAGAAACTCTTAATTGTGGGTGAGATCAGCTAAGGGAATGAAGTGCGTAGAGTCCTATTGGGATCCAGAAACATAAGGAACGGGAATGTACCTTAGTCAGTGTGATATTGGTTAGGGCTCAACTACATTCCAGTTCGAAGTTAACTTGTAGTAGGCTAGAATCTGTAGCGGCTTAATACAGTGTGGTGTTCAAATCTGGACTAGGTCCCGGGATTTTTATGCATTTGCGGTTTCCTCGTTAACAAAACTTCTGGTGTCTGTGTTGTTTCTTTTATGCATTATATTTATTTATATAATTGAAATATCACAGGTTGTGCGTAGATCAATCAATTGGTAAATCCAACCTTTGGTTGTTGATTGAAACTGATTGACACTTGAACATTGGTCTTTGATACCGTTCAAGTTGTTTCTCATAATAATCAGGCTTGCGGATTCCCATCTATTTGATTTTGCTGATTACATTGAGAAACAAAGATATAACTCTTGGATATATTCTCCTTGATTGAGTCTGACTGTCTAGTTGATTCTCTTGGAATTATATTGGAGTTAGTCCATACAGATTGCCTAACGAAATATTGGGTGTGGTTGTTAGACCCCCGCTTTTTCAGATTTGATCAACTTAGAACTCAGTTTTAGTTTCAGAAACTACTTATAGCTAGGAACAGATGAACTCCTAACCATAGACAATGCCTTTAATATCAAAGGGAAGTCATTGGTCATTGGGTGAAGAATATGCTGGGGTGCATTATGTAATAATGGATACATGGATATGGCCTTGAATTATAAATGCCAGTTGGAGTACGATAATGTTGCTATCAGTGCCTTCAGGGAAAGTTATTGGCTAATCTCCCATTCAACATGATGACAATAATGCCATACGATGTTAAACAAATTCTGGATCTAGAAGTTATCAGAAAAGTTGTGTCTGAGAGTTTCAACAACAATATGAAATGGTAAGATCTTTATATCCTTATTAAAGACACGCTTTGGTGAGGGAGAGAAACGAATCCCAAAAGGAGATTCAGACAGCTGCTGGAGATAAACCAGGGGAAGCAATGAAGATTGTAGGTATACCTATCAATAGAAAGATGTTGTTGTTAGTTTGCAGACCAAGTTTGAAGAAACAGAGAAGAAGAAGATAGAAGGACATATGATAGACGAAACAAAAGTTAGGCGTATAACCTCAACGTACTTGTTGTATGCTCTTAGTACCCTACTCTTTCATGGTCTCTCGAGAAATAAGGTTAATGCTCATTTTTAACAATTGTTGAAGGATCTCGAGAAGACCAAAGAGTATTCACGGGGTGCTACCTCACTTGCATATTTACTTGAGAGCTTTAGAAAAGCCTCGAGGGTTAAAGCTACTCAAATTGCTGGGAATTTGGTCTTCTTCAGGTAATTTATGTGGTTAATTTCAATGTTTGTCGTATTTTTTATATTCATTTTGGTGCATTTTTTTATGTGTGATTTGTATCTTCACGATCAAAGATGTATGACCATTTTCCCACTTTAAGGCATACTGCATCTCTACATTGGGATGAGGAAAATGTTGGTCCTATGACCACTGTCCCCTTCATTGGTACTCAACAAAAGCACAAAGAAGATAAGATAGTTGATTTGAGGGAACAATTAGCTGAACAAGCAAAACACAATTGAACAATATATATTTTCATTCATAATGAGAGATTCAAAATACATATCTTATTGTATAATCACCACCAATCATTACATTACTAAGAATGGTTTGGATCGTTTCGACATGCTGATATCTTTTTAAAATTCCATTTGGTGCTCGTATTATTTCTTACACCAACCCTCGCAGATTTCAGTTTCGTAGTGGATCCTCCATGAAGGAAATATGATTCCTTCTTCTAATTGGAGACTGATAAAATGAGATCTTTGTACGTTCCCAAGCACAACTCTTTTATGAGAAAATTGTTCGACATAAGTTGTTCTTGTTGATGCGAATGTACAGACGATTCCAAGTGAGAAATAACGCACGACACAAGAGAATGTTTAGGCGATTAAGTACCTGCATATATGCATGCTATTCTTATAATCCCTTTTCAATTTAGTATTTTCGTTTAAACTCCATTAAAATGCCACAAGATTCTCGTCTACCTTCATATTTTGTTCTCTTATTTTCCCCTTCTCATCATTGCCTTGTAGAAAACATCGTGTTTACGTTATTCACACAATATCTTTTGCCTTACATAGGTGCATTCGTCCATACCATAAGTTTTCGCCCCAATATAAAGTCCAAGTGGTTCAAAGGCTTCATGAAAACCAAAATTGTCGTCTCCATCAATATCGACGGTGGCTTTAATGTAGTCAAAAATGATAATTGGAAAGTACTCCAAGTAAGCTTCATAAATGACATAGGTTGATAAAATTTACTTTCGTGTCTCTAGGGGGCTTCCATCTATCCTTTTGCAATACAAATCAAATCTTTCTCATAACTTGATGTCATTTGATGCTTTTCAACCACCAGTACAAAATATCATACTAAGATAAATCAGTAAAATCTAAAAATCGTTAACAGAAAAAAAAAAATAGTGGCATTTTGGGAATTTTTAAAACTGAGTTAACTCGTTCTCACCCGATTCTCATTAATAGGAATTAATGGTTAATCCAGTTTTCAGAACTCAATTAATGGGTGGTCCACCCGTTGGATTGGTTTTAACCACTGTTTTTTCTTCCTTTTTTTGGACCAAAAAACTTATCCTTAAGTTCATTACACGTGAAGTCTATATCACGTTTTTTTTTTAATTCCAAAATCACCTTTCCTCTATAATCTAGAGAGAAAAGGGGAGCGAGAGAGAGTAAAATAGCGAGTTTCCTTCTTCGATCTTACTCCTCTTTCTTTTGGATCTCTGGTTTCGAACTCAAAATGAGAAGAGAACGAGGTGGAGATTTTGATTTTATTGATTTTGTGATTGTTGATTTGTATTTTAAGAGTTAGGTTTTAATTAGAGAGAAGAAGAAATGGTCGAAAAGGGGGGAGAAGAAGAACAAATTATGAAAGCGATCAAGAAGAAGAAAATCAAGTGATGGTTTTACCAATACATAACTTGGGGTTTTTGCTAGTGCATATTTCCATAAATTTTAGGTGTTTTTATGATCCAACAATACATATTGGTTTTAGATCATACATAAACTAGTAGTCAAGCGTAAACTTGGTTTTTACCCAGTACACATTTGTATATAATGTAGGATCATACAATTTCCCTTTCAGTACATATCAATATGTAATGTGGGATCATACACTTCTCCTTTCAGTACATATTAATATGTATTGTGGATCACACATATCAATATGTACTGTTCTTGGCGACTAAAAAAAAATCTTCTTCTTCACTGGATCTATAAATTTTGGTCTCTCCTGATATGTAAATTCTCCCGATTTCTTAGTTTTTATTTTCAATTTGGTTCTTACGCCTTAGATTCCAGTTTCAGGTAGTTTTAGATTTCAATTTATGTAACGTTTTCTAAATTTTCAGTTCTATGTGGGTTTCACAAAAATCGTACCTAGAATTTAGGTTCAACGGGTGAAATAAGAAACTGAAACTAAAAATAGTGAGAAATAAGAAAAACGTGAAACGTGGTTTGGTTTACACGTTTGATTTGGATGGGTAGATAGGTAATTTAATCTTTCGACACTTCTTTGGACTAGCGAGTAAACCATTTTTCCTGCTGGACCTCCGGTTCCGTCTCACAAAAACACCTGAATTGATAAAACTTATAGTTTGTATGGATATCAGAAACATAAGTCAGAAGTAAAAGTCAGAAACAAAATCTTTTTTCTTCACGAAAAAACTCAATTCCTTCTAAAAGTCATTCTAAAATTATGTACCCAAATTAACCTTTGACTCTTCTATTAGAAGTAGAAAAGCCACCTCTGGCACCTCTGGCTCCGGTGGAACACCCAAAGAGGCTCCTATTAGGAAAGTGTACATTACTGGGAAAGTTACCGTGGTTAAACTTACGAGTTACACCTTAACGACTAAGAAAGAGAAAGAGTGGCCTATTTAAGAGGGGGGATAAAGACCGTTTTCAAGCATCGGCCCTACACTCTTCAAACGCGCCTTTCCTCGAAACCATCAAATCCCAATTCCACCACTTCCACCATATTTTCTGCAACAAAATAAAATAAAATTACCAGTAGATGAGAATTTGAAGAAGAAAAATGGAAGGACCTCCAGATAATGATGTCTGTTCAGTGTGTCATGATAATTTCAATCTTCCATGTCAAGCTAATTGTTCTCACTGGTTTTGTGGTACGTTTTTTCTTTTCCATCTCTCTCAACCCAGTGTTTTAGGGGTTTTGATGGTTTCTTTTTTCTCTCCTGTAAAAATTAGATTGTGATTTTGTTATTTTCTGAAAATTTGATCAATTGAAAACCGTGATCAGCGTTGACTCATGGTAAAATTGAAGGTGAAAGAGTGCATTATAATGATCGTATAAACCCTTTAGAAGGAAGAAATTGTGTCAACCTCAATTGCCAGGGAATGAACCCTAACCCGGTTCTTGGTTCGAGTTCTTCGAATTTGTAGTTTTATTTGGGTTTGTTTGATATGTTTTCTTGGAGAGTGTAACGTTTCCTTTCTAGGTTTTGAGTTGTAGGTTGTTCATGGGTTTTACTGAATTTTGGTGTTGGTTTATCAATCTAGGTCATAAGCAATCACGAGGTTTGGTTATCTGACTTGTTGTCACATATGTTGCAATGTTAGATGAAAAGTTCGTTGAATTTATAGTGGAAGTAGATTGTACGGGTATGCTGGAATTTTTGTGAGTATGATATACTAGGTGTGGGGATGGCGATAATGGCTGGTTTTGGGTTGTGTTTTCACTATAAGTTAGTGTTTACAAGGAAATATTTTGTATAAGACATTGTGTCACACTGACATCCTGAATTTCTTAGCCAGAAATATGTTCTTACACAGCATGTAGATACTTTCTCTTTTTTTGGAATTAGGATTCTTGCATTTTGCGATTTGGTAATTTCTTGATTCTTTTAGAAGCATATACCTACATGAAATTGACGGTTGTGTTAGGATTTAGGCTTATAGGTTGTTCAAATTGCTAGGTCTACTATCTAGGTTCTTCCTAAGCTTTTAGCACTCTTGAACAGCCTATGGATGAAGACCAACATGTGTTTTATTAATAAGTGAAGGAATTATGGGGATGTATTAGTTCTTTCTCATGCTCTAGGCAAAAGGAATCTGACAACGTAAGTGTCCAGGTTAAAGGATAGGACTTTAGTGGTTTCTTAGCCTCCGGTATTTACATGGTACAGAAGTTTCTGTCTTTAAGTACCATGTCTTTCTGCATCGTGAATTCCCGGCGTCAGCATATATTGATTCGTTTTGTATATGTAAGGATTATTGCTTGCTGAAAAGCCAAATTTCTCCTGGAATGAGGAATGAGGAATGCTTACACATGTTCATCATCTTATCATGGATTGTCTGTCTTCAATATTGTCATTATGTGGTATGAGGAATGCTTACAGTAGGCTATGTAAATATAGTGACTGTGCTAATCGATTAGTTTGTTTCAAGATGAATTTTCTGCTGGCAGCTGTTGATATTAGTTGCAATTCTTAGCCTTATTCTGTATGTTCCTATTTAGAGGTTTGAGTTTTTAAAAGTATTTCTTTTATCTTGATCCAATATTTATACTGTTATATGTTATTACTTTACCATTTTAGGTGGTTGTATTATGCGGGTTTGGCAACATGGAGCAACACTTCAGCCATGCAAGTGTCCCATATGTCGCCGTTCAATAACTTTGATAATACCTTCTGAGGCGTCTTCCGAGTACCAGAATGACCCAGAAGTTGGTGAGGTTCTTGCAAATGTAGAAAGATACAACCGTCAATTCGGTGGGGGTCATCGTACTCTTGTTCAGGTAAAAATAGACATGTTTATGATAATTCCCATTCTTTTTGGTTAACAGATTTAGTGTTCTATGCCGTACGCATCGATTTATGAGTAAAGACCAAAATGTTTTCTTATCATCTCTTTTTCCATTGTCTGTGATGACTTATTACATAAGTTAGCTCATTGGATTTTACGACCAAATTTGGAAAGTGCTTATTTTACTTCGACTGAAACCAATATAAAGAAAACCATGGTTTATGTGCTACAGAAAACTTTGGTTTATGTATTACATACTACTGTCTGGACGCTTAGATTTTTGTTTTTCTATATATATTTGAAGAAAAGTGGAGTTGATATACTTTTCTGATAGCCCACGCAATTACCATGTCTTATTTCTTCAAATTAAAAAACTATACACGGATACACCTACTATTTAAATTGTTGAAGCTTGAAATGATGCTTGGCAATCCATTTTTCTGATTGTTCTATTTTTATCATTCATATATTAGCTGACACCTTCTTTACTTATCGGTAACATTTGCATATGCTTACTTCTTTTACTAGTATGCTGCTTCTGTTTTGTGACATGTTTCTTCTTCTTTTCCTCAGCGATTAAGGGATTTACCATTTTTGCTGCGGAGGTTGGCTCGGGAATTTACAGATCCTCAAAGAACTCTTCCCCTTGTTTTTAGGGCTCGCATGATTTTTGCAGTTAAGTTTCTTCCGCAATCTTGTTTTACAGCAGATATTTGTAGTACTTCCCATGAACTGAAGAGAGTGACACCTTTAGTTCTTGGTATATTAAAAAAATTCTGAGCATTTGAACCTGCTAGTAGTTTTGATCCATTTATGTTTGTCTCTTGTTTTCAGATGATATTAAGTGCCATCTACATACTAAGCCCCATTGACATTATTCCTGAAGGTACTTTTATTAAGTAAACCAATACTATGGCTATTTCATTTTTTTTCCTTGAGTAGATATAAACAACTGTTGCGGTTCTACAGGTATCGTAGGAGTAGTGGGTCTTTTGGATGACCTCCTCATAGCGCTCATCTTTTTCCTTCACATTGCTGCCATTTATCGATCAGCTCTTCTTTCTCGCTACGGAGGTACTTAGCAGATTGCATCCTGAACATCTGCTTGTGAAGCAAGTGTTAGAAGAATACGCACATACTTAGATGTTTGATAGCATAGAAGAATTGTTAAGCTTGTGCTGTTATTTGGCTTCGGTATCTCGTGTTTAATGTTGTGCAATTTTTTGTGGAGGAACTACATATAAAAAAAAACAAATTTGATGTACCTTCATTCTTTTTTTAATACAGTCGTCAGTTGGGAAAGATATAAAAAAATGAGTTAGTTTTCTTCTGCTTCTATTTTTATTTGTTAAAATCCAATTAAATTTTATTAATTAGGGCTATAGTACATATAATGTACTTTACACAGGGGATGGTGACAGTAAAAACTCAGGTTGCAGTCTCTGCAATAAAATCCCACAAAAGGGACAGAAGGGTTTCGAAGATACTTGTGTTTCCTTCAGAGAATTCAGACCAGAAGGATATCCTAGCATTGTAAACAAGGTTTGAGGTGGTAGTTTCCAAACCCACCTATAACAACAAACACACAACCACAGTGGAGTGGTTGGACAGATCTGCATTGAAGCTGCACAGCGCGATAGCTTGTGGCGATCATGAACTCCTTTACCGTTCTTTGAACCACCACATAGATCACCTTCCGGAGATTCAAATTGAACTGGAGCAGGACAGAAGTTGCATTGCTCCTTTGTAACATATTCAGAAATAGAATGGAGCTTGCTCTTGTTCAGCTTGTTTACTTCAGATGCAAGATGTATCTGTTCCTGATTGATTGTTACCCATTGCTCCATCTGTGCGATTCCATGTGGCACCCAATATCTAATTTTAGAATTATTTGTGGAGGATGAAGAAGCAAGACTCACACGTACAGTTGCGAAACTAAACGTGACAAGCCTTTCTCTTAATTGTCTTTCATTGCTAGTAAGCAAGTGAAACCACGGCTTAAGGTTCTCATTTTCAGCAATACCCAACTCTTCTAGCCCATCCTGTTTATTAAGAGTATCCACCTTCAGTTCAGATAGCATCAATTTCCGGCAGAAAATGTTGAGGAGGTGAATCCTGCGAGACTGAATTTTAGATAAAGAATCCCTGGCATGTGACAAGATCTTGTCAGTCGAAAAGTCAAGATTGGAGTCTAAAAGCCAACTTGACAACCATTTTGCTAGAATCTTTTCTACAAATTTTGGTGTGGACTTCTTTAGAGCTGATAATGCTGTTATGACATCCCACAGAACTAGTGGTTTATCTAGGTTATCATACTGATTGAGAGATAATAATATGTTGGACTCCCAGATTGTCATTTCCCTCTGTGAGAGACCAGGATAAGGTTCGATTTCAAACCCTTCATTTACATCAGATGAAATTTCATGGTGCTGCCCACCAGCCCAGAAGAATTCGACAGCTGCCTTTTGAGTCCTCGCCTGATACATTGGATTCAAAAGATCAGTATCAAAGCCACGAGCCACAACAAACACCAAGTTTCCAGGGGAAACTGCTAAACCAAAGCACGAATCAGACACGTGAGGAAGATCGGTAGAAGGCCAAGGACCAAGTGTATTTGAAGGAATTAGAGCCGTATGGAGAGTGGAGCCATGTAAAATCCAGCAACATATAGTGTTGTCCTGACCACAGCTATACAAACAACAGCCATCAAACGCCCAAGCTAGACCTGTTACCACTTGACCATGTGCCTCATAAGAGCCAGCAAATTGAAATTCGCAATTAGTTGTGTCACAGATCCACAAATCCAATAATCCAGAGCCCCTTCCAATTGCTAATGAAATCTTGTCTTGGGACCTTGAAGGTACAGTCAATGAAAGAATTGATACTGGAGAAGGAGCAGCTGCCTTTACCTCATATAGTAAGGAAAATGGAACAGAATTGACATCTGAAGAAGCGAGCATCGCTTTGTCACCCAGCCAAATTTTTACACTTCCATCAGAACTCCCAGTAACTAAAAAGACCTGATATTCTAAAGCTTTAGCAGAAAGTTCCCAGCAGATTGCGGTGATCCATGTATTATGAGCCTGAATGAGTCCAACAAGGACGGCATCAACAGAATTCGTACTTTGCTCAACAGAATAGCAATGAGGTTCATCGATTCTCCAAAAAGAAATCTTACCAATCTTCCCTCCAACTGCTAGTATTGCATAGTCATTGGATGGATACAGGGTCGGTGACCAGGCAACAATAACAGATGACAACATTGAACTGCGAGAAGCATATTTCTCTGCACTTAACAATGGACGAGTGCCACCTGCTCGTGTACTCTTGATAGGCTTCTCAGTGACCTTTTGAGGTTGCACCTCAACTATCTGCAACAACTTCCGATTACTTGACTCAATCTTGACAACAGTAACTTGCCATGATTTTACTTCACCATTCCATACCGGTGCCAATCTAACTGACGTAGCGTTCAACTCAACGCAGTCTGGATAACCCGAAAGTTTCACTGTCAGGTTATTGCCATTAAATCCCATAAATAAACCTTCCACCCACCTCTCATTTGTCCAAGCTTCTACATTTTTCCCAATACTGAGAATCCCCTCCACTTCATTACTTTCTACTAGAGCTATATCTTCTGGCATATTACCAACATCCATAGAGGGACGAATTCTGAGCGAGGAAGTATTCGTATTACCAAGGACAGCACTATCACCATGTTCACCGTTCAGTTCTACCCATTCCTCTTGTTTTCCATTCATTTTTTCCCGAAACAGAACAAGAGCTTTTGCTTTTACCACACGCTTTATTGCACCGCCAACCCAAATACGCTGATCCCCATTCTGTTCAAGAACCTCTACAGATGATCCCTTCTTGAGTAAGGAGCATGGGAAGCAAGCCAACTCTGTGCATGTAGTAAACAGCTTCTCATCCTGCTTTGTTAAATCAATTGAAAGTTGATCACCCAAATCCCCTGGACTCATAATTTTCCGCTTCCGTTTCTTACTGACCGCAGAGTTCTGCACATCATTCCAACATTCCATCACTAATTCATTTTCAACCGCTTGCTCCTCCTCTCCAAAGTTGACACTTACCAGATAATCAAACAACAAATCAGAAATGTCTTTAACCTCTATCCACTCAGCACAAAACTCCGCATACGGCGAGCGGTAAAGCTTTACACGACCTTGTGCAGTGCAAACAGCAAGCAAGCACCCTGAATTAGAAGCCAGTCCAAGAGGAGACCATGAAATTGATCGCACACACGGCTGGGCATCATTACGTGACAGACATGTGGGCAATAAACAGGAGCTGGTAACCAAATCAGGTTTGTTAATTACACCAATTGGAAAAGGCTTACTTGCAGGAATTGTAATAAGTCCTCGAGCTCCATTAAGTCGTGATGGATTCAGAATTGTTACAAGATGTCCAGATGCAATAGCAACCAGATTCTCATCGGACCAAGCTACTGAGTTTGGATACAATGGAGAAGCAACTAGATTAGCTGACTGAAAATACGCACCTTGATTCATCTTCCCGCTCTCTTTCAGATTTGCAGATTCAAGTGTCGAATCCGGTTGAGAATTTCTTTCGAAAAGTTTAAAATTGGATCTGGTGGGAAGAGGATTAGAGAGTGATGATCGGAGACGAATGGAGATTCAAGGATCGAATCCGGTTGGGAACTAGTTTCGAAAACTCTAAAATGGGGTATGGTAGGAAGAGGATTAGAGAGTGGTAATCGGAGGAGACGAACAAAAGCCCTAGGGTTCGAATCTCCTTGTAAACAAAAAAGAAATTAAGAAAGAGGTTTTTCTTTATTGAGTAATTATTTTAAGACCCTAGAAAACACGGGTGTTACTCTCTTGGTCCTAGATCAAAGAATTTTTTATTTTTTTGCCAATAGGATACTTCATTGCAAGAAACTAAGACTCAGAAAAAGTCGACATTAACAATGGAAGTAGAGCCATTTAATCCGGGTCTTGAGGGTGTCTCCCAATATTAGATTTATCTATTGATAGTTGTTGCCTAATGCAATAAGGTAGAGTAGCCTCCCAATCTAAAACAGCGTTTAAGTGCCTAACAAACTTAGCTAGAATATTTGCAGTTCTATTTCCTAGTCTAAGAACAAAATGAAATCCCAAAAAATTATTACAGAGGTTTGTTATCCTTTTTGCCTCATCCAGACAACCCTTCACACGCCAAGAGATATCCGAGTTTTTTCCATGAAAGAAAGTAGTTGAAATGCTTTCACAGTCTTCTTCAATGCTGAAATTCCCAATCTCCTTCTCCTGAGCCTAAATCGCTGCTTGAAGTACCCTATAGCTTCCGCTTCTTGTAGGATCAAAGAAATAGTTACGCAAAATTGAATTAATCTTTCAAAAAAAAAATATCACATATCATATATCAGCAATTTTGAATTTTGAACAAAGAATTTAAGGAGGCAAATATGGGCACCACTACCAAGGATAGATAGAAATTTGTGAAGCATGGGGAAAGAAAATAAACACCGATTAATTGGGGCCCCAAAAAACAATTAGGGAACTCACCAATTTTATTCCCACCCCAAAAAAATATGGGTGCATCCTAAATGTTGGTGAAATACCATTTTACCCTTTTCTAATAATAATCTAAAAATCCTATTAACACTTAACCTTTGGCCCCCAATTCCATTTCATCTCTTAAACAACTTAAGCAAAAATCAGTCTCTTCTTCTTCTCCTCTCCTCCTTCTCTCTATTCTCTCCATCTCCATTAACGACCCAGAGGAAGAAAAAAAATTCAAACGATTCATCGTAATAATCGTCGATGCGAAAACTTTAATCGACGATTAACTTCTTTTACAAAGACGGCACGTACTAAGCAGACTGCTAGAGAAGCAATTCAAATCCCTAATCTCGTGGATACAGTAAAGACTAGGGTTATGTAAAAACTAGGAAGAAACCAAAAGAGGCGGAATCGGTGCAAGGTATGGCTCCAATCAGAACGTATGTGAACTAAAACCCCCTAATCTAACTTGGGTTTGCGTTTAATTTGATATGCTAATTGAAAAATTAGGTTTTTAACCGCAAAATTGCAGTTACAGAACAAGGGTCGTTAATGTCGATGTCTTTATTCCTTAACGATTTTTCATCTGCATGTTGGTATTATGAAAAATCGTTAACGTATAGGATGAAGGAGATAACGACCCTAAAACTAGGTTTTCCAGTATTTTGCCTTAGATTAGAGTCGTCCATTTTTTAAGTACACTGTTGACGACTTGTTTTATAGCTCAACGACACTGTACTATGCAAAACTACCACTCTGTCCAAAATAATGAAGGAGTCGTCAAATACAACCTCTAAACCAATAACGATTCTTCTGTGACGACCCTTTTATAAACCTTAACGACTCTGTCTGATGAATAACTACTTTTCTGTCCAAAAAATTATAAGGGTCGTCATCGGAAAACAGTAGAGTCGTCATTATATATTTTAGAATCGTCATGGTATAATTTGGAGTCGTCATTTGTGTTGAAGAGTCGTTTATGTTTATCATTTTCTTACTGACGACCCTTTATCTGAGACAATGAAAATGAGGTTTTATTGGTTTATCTTTTTTTGTCTTTGGGCTATTGTAGCAAGACGAAATATAAGAATGCCATGGTATCTCCTCCTTCCAGACCTCCCCACCACGGAAAATAGTTAATTGCCGGTCCATTACGTGAAAAACGACCGAGTGTGGTAGCCTTCTCTATCCGTGAACCCAGAGATAAAGGTAACGAGTCTTCGATATCGTCGACTTTATCCTCTCCTGTTGTGTCTGCTTCTGGAAGCGATGAGGAAGAAGAACAAGAAGAAATTCATATAGGAGGTGAATATGTTGTTTATGATGATGATGATGGTAATGATGGTAACGGTGGTTCTGGTCATGGTGATGGTAAGGAGGATTTGGAGATTGAGGAGGAAGGTAATGATGATGAGGAGGAGGAGGATGGAAATGGTGGTGGTAGTGGTGATGAGAAGGATGATGATGGTGATGATGGTAATGATGGTAAAGGTGATGGTGGTGGTGATGATAAAGATGATAATGAGGAGGAGGAGCAGCAGCAGCCGACTGTACAGGCTAAGAAGAAAAAGTCAGGTCCAAATGCACCAAGTGCGAGACACATTCTCGCCCAACATTTGCAGCTGGAACGTCTTCGTGGTGGAAAAGCTAGAGGAGAACCTAAAGATGGCTGCGAAGTTCTATTTGGATATAAGAGCACCTGGGCTCGTACTATCTATGAGACAATCGTAACAATCGAAACTTTGTTTTTCATATGATTTGTTGATATTAAGTTTCTTATTTATGATTTTTATTTGTTTCTCTTTTGTAGGATCATAAGAATGCCACGCGTCTTTTTAGACGCCAATCTTCATATGTCAAAATGTCAAAATGGCCGCTAGAAGGTGAATGTGCAAGAGTGAAAGAGATTGTTGAAAAGTCAGTTTTGTGTGCTGCGGTTGAGAACTCCGTCATTACGTATGACAAGGTCGCAGTATCATGTTTCACCGATAGGTTTTATGGTAAAACCGATACATTCCAATTTCCTTTTGGCGAGATGGAGTGACTCCAGACGATGCATAACATATTTCAGGGTTGCAAGTGGAAGGAAAATCCACCGGTGACAAGTTCAAGAAAAACCTACCTTGGAAAGAAATTTATGCACTCACCTTGAAGTTGTTTGGTTGGGATGAAGCGACGACGAATGAACATTTCGCCCCGGGAAAGAAATACCCAAAGAAAGAATTCAAGCTTAAGCCCCTTAGAAAGATGTATATTGGTTCACTAGAGAAAGACGGAGACAATAATCTCCTCTCTGATATGGAAGTTCGTGCTACGGCGGCCGCATATTTGTTATACGTCCTTGGATCTGTTATATTTCCCGATAGCAAAGGAAACAGAGTCAGCGTCAACCTTCTTCAGCTTTTGGATCCATTGGACGAGGTGAGTAGGTACTCGTAGGGGACTGCCATAGTGGCACATTTAAATGCACAGCTAGCAAAGGCATCCCGGGAACGAACTTCTCAAATTAACGGGAATTTGGCTCTACTTCAGGTAATTGGAGTCATTAAAATTGTTGGGTGTGTGTATTATTTTGTGTCCCGTGTTTTAAGATTTATTGTATTTTTTTAATTATTTTGGTGTTATTTTAGGTGTGGATTTACGAGCATTTCCCTTCATTGATCAAAGACGATGAAGACGTTGAATTGGAGTCAACATGGGACAATACTAAACCAAGAAATACCCGATACAAGTTCAGTGGGTCTCAGGATAAGGAGGAATCGCAAAAGGAAGGCTTGATAGCCATGCGCCATAAATTGGACAACATGACAGCCGAAGAGGTAAACTTTGATCCGTATAAGGAAGATAAAGATGGAGGAATCCAAGATCTCGTATATTACCATGGTCCTTTGTTTTACCCTTATGGATATTCAATGTATAATCCAAATAGAATAATGCGTCAGCTTGGGTATATTCAAGATTCACCCAATCCGGACTATGTACCACCGCTCAAATATAAATTAGACAAATGCAAGGCGGGCGGAAAAACGATTAATGTTGTTTATGAACCTGAGCCTAAGGCCAAGCATTGGAATGATAGGCATAAGGGTAAGAGGAGGGTAGACATCTCTTTTTGGGAACATGCGAATAAAAGTCACGAGGTAAGTGAAGATTACATGCGATGGTACGAAGGCTTCTGTCACCCCCGGGTGATAAGGATAGATACTACTACCAGTAATAGGAGCAACAAAGCATCCTCCTCGGCTTCTACATCCGATACTAGAGATGATTCTACCATTCTTAAGCTTGTGGTAAGTATTTTTCCTAAGTAATTTTGTTATTCATATACCCACAAATATAAGCTTGTTAATATGAATTGGTATTTGAATGCAAATAGAGGGAACGAATGAAGATTCTTATCAAGGCATTTTGTTGCTCGGCCGACAAAGGAGAAGTGATAAAACCTGAGCGACATCGTAAGTACGCTGATTACTGTAAACACATTGAAAATCCACAAGAGAAGAAAATGTTTGCTGATCTGGCTAAGCAATGTAAACGGACCAGGAAAACAGCTAGTCAACTAAGACAAGAACGTGCTCAACGGGGTGAAGGAAGCGAAGATGATGATGAACAAGCTATCGGAGAAGAAGGTGGTTCTCCAAGGGGCATCCCAACACAGGGTCCTTCTAAGAGAAGCAAGTCATCATCAAGTCAGGAAAGTCAGAGAGGTCGAGGCGGAGGTCGAGGCAAAGGTCGAGGTGGTACTCGTGGGTGATGAGATGTTTTATAGTCTTAATGGATGAAATTGGTTTTATTTTAATTGACTTGAACTCATGTTTCTTAGATACTATGTGTTTGGTTTGGATGGTTTGTTAAAACACTTTTGCTTTCTTAAGAATTTAGAAGGATGTTTACAACTTTTTGTCTTTAAATGATTGTAAAAATGATGATAAGCCTCACATTGGAAAGTTGTAATTCCCAGTGTAAGAGTCGTCATTGGTAAAATGAGCAGGTTGACGACCCTAGCACAAACAAATTGATAGAACTTGGTTGATATATTGAGTCGTCAATTACAAATTTTGGAGATTAACGACTCTGACCATATACAAAGAGTCGTGATTGTATTAAAATTGTAAACTAATGACTCCTTGGTACCAAAACATCCAAGAGACTTCTGAAACTGCCATCTTAGAGTCGTCAATATTATACCTATCCAAATAACGAACCCATGTAGAAAGAATCGTCATTCGTTAATCCAACAGATTAACAACCTTTTAAAAAATGAGTGCCATAATGAAAATAATGATAGAGTCGTTATAAGGTATATTCTATAAGTGGACGACTCTGTTTATAAACTTTAATTTGGAACGAAAATGGACTTTGATTTCATTAAGGAAATAACATTACATCAACCTAGCATTACATAAGAGTTAGTATGGGTATTCTAGAATCTGACACATCAAATGTTCGTCGATGAACCTCCTAGCACGTCGGTACAACGTGCTATATTCTTTGTGGTGAATGAACTTAGTTTCCCCATTACGAATTCTCCATAGCCCATTGAAACGTTCTAGCTGAAATTCAATGAATTCTTAAACTTTAGTATGCGAACTTTTAACGATGCGAACTTTTAACGATGAATATTATCGGATTACTTACTTTTTCCCTAAGAGGAGCTTGTGGATGATGTTCATACACCATATTCCTAACTTTAACATAATCTCGCATTGAACTTTTCATGTAGTTGAATCGAAAAGCCAAGTCTCTCCACTTGCGGTTATTGGGATTCCAGGTTCGCCCGTTAAAGAACTCTTTAACTCTTTTCCAAAACATGGAATAGATTTCATTCGGACGTTCATGAAACGTATTAGCAAATGATTTAACGAGACACAAATCTTCATACGGTTCCCATTCCGCCATTGGCGCTAAAAGTTTAAGTATTTTGGTAGAAAATGGAATTTTTTGGGCCATTTTGTCAAGAGGAGGGGGTTGTATTTTATAGAAGAAAACCCCAACGGTCGGATTTTTTGAAATCCACAACAAGGGTCGTTAGGTTAGAAATTAACATATTGACGACTCTAGAGTCGTCATTTTGGAACTTCTCGGTAGATAACGACCCTTATTAAGATTAAAGAGAAATTACCTTTATTCAGAAGAAATGTAAACTCCATTTAGTTGAAACTACAATACATCAAGTCTAACATAAATCTTACTCAACAAATTACATGTTACTCATTTCTCGGTGCGAGATTGAACTACCATTGCGGCTTCGATGTGATAAAATGGCTCTCCTCTCCATTTGGTATATGCAGCCTGGGCCGCACGCCTATCCCATTTGTGCCTCGCGAGAAACTCGTTGTACTTGGTGCACAATTTCATAACGTGAATCGTCCTATCACGAATGTGGGACGGTTCATAATCATAGCGTAGTTTCTTGTTGTAATTAACGAAAGGACTCCAACCAACTTGACTCCAAAATATACTCTCATGTTGATGTTCTTCGGGAAGATCCTTGACGATATAATAATTTTTAACTCATTCGGTCTCTTCCGCGACTTGTTTGAATATTTCCCATAGATGGGCTTGTTCCTTGCCTCGTTTTTTGGCCTCACGCATCTCTTCTTCTTCCTTTGTAGGATATGACGATGGGATGAATGGTTTTTTAGTAGGTCACATGCTTGTTTTGCGTATCTCTTCTTCCATTGCCAATATTGATTTGGTTGGTCGCTTGCATCTTCTAAGTATGTTTTCAATTGAATTGCTAGTTGATGATGGACTTTCCATTGCAAAAATGACTTACCTTGATTATTTTCGGTTGAATTTGGCAGGGGATGATGGAAGCTTTATATAGAAAATATCCCAACGGCTATTTTCTTGGAAAGAGTGTATTCAGAAAGAGCCGTTGAAGACATAACATGGAAGAGTCGTTAATATACCAATAACGACTCTAACAGAAAACAACATCCAGAATATCAACATTTTGTATGTATGGAAGAGTCGTCAGGTATATGCGCACCTCAATTAACGACTCTAAAGGAAATAAAGGAGTCATTAGTATATATGTTTATGCCAATAACGACTCTAAGCGACAAAAACATCCAGGAGATCAATAAATTTTTGTTTTAGAGTCGTCAGGTATCGGCGTATGATAATAAACGACTCTAATAGAACAAAGAGAGTCGTTATGTTGTACGTTGATACCAATAACGACTCTTATCGACAAAAACATCCAGAAGATGAACACATATGGATGTTTAGAGTCGTACAGATATATTGGTAGCAACACTAACGACTCTAAGTGACAAGCTAATGGCAGGTTTGATTCGTTAGTAAGGACTTGGTAAACCCTAACGACTCCCGTTCAACAGTAAATAAATAATTAATAACAAACTAAGGGGAGGTTTAAGCATTAGTGATAATACAAATATCCAGGTTCCAGATACAAACTTCTTCCAAAAGTATGCTTCAAAATACAAAGCTCAAAATGAACAACTCCTCTCACGATTATTCACCCATGTCAACGTAACTCGGCATTGGGTCCATAGCATACCACAAGTTCATGCCGTACTCATACTGGTTTGTCCACTCCTTGGCGAACTCTCCCCAGTCACCATAGCTCACCCGTGGTAAAGGACATTCATCAATTATCTTCAAACCTATGTAATGGTTCATGTTGACATGTGCCATTACAATTCTTCTCTTCTTTAACGCCGGCTCACACCTAGTTCTTGATGGTACGTACGTACAAGAGCCTCTGGGAACCCTTTGCTGAATACATGAACAACACAAGTGAATGTGTCCGCTAAAAGTTGTCCACCAAAAGGCATTTGCATCCAAAATTTATAATTGGCCGTCTTCGACCCCTTTCGTCATTTCACGTTAGAAACCAACTCCTTGAACTTCATTTCTCTCTCTTTTAGATATCCTTCCATGATCATTGTCAAATAGAGTTGCTTGTCCTCAACGAGTTTAGCGGCCATTCTTTTTCTTGCATATTCGATTTGGGTGAGTTTAAGTTGGTCGGCTTCATCGAAATGCCCCAATTGTTCCGTGGCAACATGATAACCACAATTTCCATCCCCGTCAAAGTCGTCGGTGGATATAAGGTGATCTAAGATGACGTAAGGAAGTTGTTCGGTATACTCTTCATACAAAGTGTAAGCAACACGATGTGGTCTTCCTTGGGAATCCCTAGGGGTGCACGGATTACCCTTTTTTCCTCTTATCGTCACCATTCCACTCGTTTGGCTTTGCTGGGTACCAGCCGCATACACAACAACATCAATATCTTCAATTTGTTTTTTTGACCGACCCCTTTTCTTGGGAATTAAACTTTTTTCGTACTCCTTATATTCCGCCTGGACATGCTCATGACGTGATAGGTCTCTTGCGCAACTATTGTCATCATTCACAGTTTCTCTAAATGACATTTTAGTTGTTGGTCTTCCTGGTGGTTTTTGTTTGATTGCCTCTTCTTCTACCCCCCAAACTCTTACGTGCCACCGGTCACAAGTTAGAAACCAATATTTGTCTTCCTGCACAATTCATTTTTCGGTATTTTTCATTGATGTACTTGCCAATCTCCAAGTCTCCAAATTCTTCATCAGCTGAACCGGTGGGCTTCGGTGTGAATGAAAGTTACTTCCAGAATGGATCGATATTTTCAAGATGAATAATATGTTTGTACCCACCAAGTTTATGTTTACACGGGAGGCCGAGCCACGTCTTGGTTGTACAATTACATCTCATCACCTTTCCAGCGGCCACATTGTCTCTAAGTTTGATAAGTTCAACCATCATATGGTTTATTGCCCACCATGATACTTGGTGTGCTACCCCCCGTAGAAAATCTTTGTCTTCTATGTATGGCATCATAAAACGGTCTTTACTTATCTCCATTTGAGTCATTATTTTTCTTAGATCATTTTCTGCGTGCTCGTGAATAGCTTCCTGTACCGTAACAACCCCACCCTTATTTTCTTTCAAAAAAAATATTCAAACATCCGTGAGACTGCTCTGCAAGACTTGTAGACTCATTTTTGAAGTGCTTGTATCTATTGGTCCATGCATAAACAAACTTCTCCTTTCAAGGATTCAACCATGTATTCAGGCAATACTCGACAACCTTCTTATGATCCGTGCTCCAATCATCAATAAACTTCTCCAAGTTAGCATAATATTTAACCTCGGTCTTCGAATGAGCCAAATGGTCCCAATCTTTGAAAAAATCTTTCCATAGATCCCCCTCTTCATCATATTTTTCCCTTTCTCTTTCGTTCGCTCCTTTTTGGAAAGTTGACTTAGACGCTCGTCTTCCTCCTTCGAACGTTGATTACCCTTCTTAGTATGGATCTTTTGGATTTGATTCTTGCAATTAGAAAAAATATTGGTTTGGATGTGCCACGTACAGAGAAAATGTTGAGCTTGTGGAAAAACATGATGAATGGCACTCATAATTGTATAATCCCTATCTGTATATATAACCTGTGGTGTCTCTTCGCCATGGTAAATCAACCTCACTTGTTTAAACGCCCAAACATAGTCCTCTATTTCTTCTTTTTACATAAAGCACCATGCGATGGTGAATGATTGTTTATCCGAAGTATGACTAACCACGTTCAACATCGGCATGTTATACCTGTTTATCTTGTAGGTGCAATCTATGAACAGAACCTGGTAAAAACACTGAGCCAAATCAACCATCATTTGGTGCGCAATAAAAATATGAGTCACTTTGTTATACGGACCCTTCCTTGTTTGCATTGTGTAGTTAAGTTTTTCTGCTAACAACTCCGATTGTTGCATAATCAATCTACCATTCCATGCAGTTCTCTTGATCGTTGCTTTTGCGGCGTTGATTGTGGAAATGGTAGACAAATTATCCTTATCTTCCACCCTTATTGCATTTAGTATCTTAAGAGGTTTGAATCCCTTCATCTACCGAACCTTCTCCATTTGATGTGGTTTTAGCCGGGCATATGCAGGGTGTCCATATAAACTTTTGGGTGGAGGATGGTTGTGACGACCGTCCGGAATACTATACAATCTTTATATATCAGTTTCATGATGCCTTTTGAAAACAATCCTGAACGGGCATTCACACTTCTTCGACGCAGTTTTGTAGACCATAGTCGTCTTCTTCTCATACTTGTAATTCTTACCTTTGTGGCTTTCTCCCTTTTTCCCTGCTCTCTCGCATACCATCTCCATTTTCATAAAATCGACGTGTTTGCTTTGAACAACCACGCACATCTTCTCTTTTTCCTTTGAGATAAGCCATTCCTTGGCCCCATCCTTGCTTTCCCATGTCTACATTGGCAAACAATTTACACATCCATGAGATCACTAATAAATGGTGTTTGAAAATAAATATATCGATTCGGTTAAGGGAAACGTACCAAATCAGTCATATAGTGTTAGGAGGTATCCAGACCCATCATAGAGACGGATTCTGGTTGAGAGCTAGGTTGCACCACCAACTGCAAAAAAACACAAAACATTCATTTAAGGGTCGGCATTGTTTAAAATGTTTAAATGACGACTGTGATGTAAAATTACTTTCCTAAGAAGAGAGTCGTCAACTTTGCACATTGACGACTCAACTGACTCAAATCCTGGTCAATTTTCTATATCAGATTCGTCAACTAATGTTGGTGCAGATTGACGACTAAATAGCCTAAAAGGCTAATCAACCTACCAGAAAAATAGTCGTCATGGCTTTTTATTGCAGGCAAATGACACTTTTCTTAAATCCTGACGACCCAAAAAAAAATGCTAACAACATTTTACGTACAAATTCACACCATTCTGTTCAGTCCTCGTCTAGGGTCGTTAGGATTTATACACCAAACATGACGACCCTTGATGCAGTTATTGCAAAATTTAAAAATTATAAATGCGTTTGACTCTTAGGAGCAGTTATTATTTTTTGTTTGAAAATAGTAATGTTTTTTTTTAAATAAACTAGCCGTTGGGTCATTTTTTTTCCTATAAAAGGAGACATATCCCTTTAAAAGTTATTCACACATCACTTTCAATCCTCCCAAATCAGTCACCCATCGCTTTCAAACACCAAAAATTGCTCAAACTCCATTCAATAATCAAGAAGATGTTGCTATTTTTAGAGCACACCTCACTGTCACGAAACACGATTTTGAAAGAGAGTATTGGGTGGCCAAAAACCACGATGAAACTGGAGATCCATACCTTAACATGGATCAAACATCCAATGATTGGTGGGAACGTGTGTTTATGATTTTCAAAGCACTAAACGGAAATCGTTATGGAAGGACGCTCCAGCACATTAGGGAAAGATACGATTTACTATTCAATGAATGCGTAGCGCTGAAAGACGAATTGAAAGCTCGGGCCGACGCTCTTCCCAACGAATCTGATATGGCGAGAGTAAGTTTGTCAATCAAAAGGCTCTCATATGGTTATTTTTATTAACCAACGCTAACTTATAAATAAATTGTTTTTCCAGTACTCTTTGGGTCGCAGCCAATACGAATTTAAGTACGACAAGGAGTTTTCGCACGAGGATTGATATCGTCTCTTGGTAGAAACTACCTGGCCATTCACCCAATATCATTAAGTGTTCAAGCGTGATGTAGTAAACTATTTGATGTCTTTTTCTTCTATTTTATTTCATAGTACATGTATGTTTTTTTTTCGATTCAATAAAATCAGTTCACAAATATGTATTCAGTACAAATTCCAATTAAGGGTCGTCAGGTATACAAATAACCAAATGACGATTCTCAGTCTATGTTGGTTGAGTCGTCACTTTGGTAGAACAACCAATTAACGACCCTAAAATATACATAACACAATTTGTTACTGGAGTCGTTAGGATATAAATAAGAAGAATGACGACTTTCTTTGTGTTGAAGGGTCGTTCCTTTCTAAACATGACACATAACGACTCTAGATGCAGTTATTGCAAATTTCGAATTCAACCAATGTAGTTGAGTCGACAACGGGAAAAAATTCAAAAAAATTGGCCGTTGGGTCGTTAATTTCTATAAATATAGACCCATATCTCAACTCTTCCTCACCCAAACCACATTTCTCAACTATCATATTCATTCTCATCAATATCTAATCCAAAAAGTGAAGAGAAGACACCATGGCTACTTCCTACACTTACGAAGAGAATTGTGCCATTGTGAGAGCTTGGTTGACAGTCAAAGACCACTTTGAAGATCTAGGAAAAGAAATTGATCAAACATCCGATGCTTGGTGGAACCGTGTATTCATCGTTTTTGTGGCGTTAGATGGAAATTGTAACTCTAGGTCTTTGAAACTCGTCAAGGAACGGTTCGAGGAGATATTCATCGAATGTGAAGCTTTCAAAAAAGAGTTGAAAGCCGTAAGGGAAGCCTTGCCCAATATGTTGGGTGCTATAAGAGTAAGTATCTAATGGTTTGTTAAACTGATTCGAAGTTTTGAATGATACTAACTAAGTATATTATTTTTGTTTTGCGTTTTCAGTTGGGGAAGGTGTATGCCCGATATGCGGTGCTTCGTGGAAAAGAGTTTGAGTTCGACGGATGCTACCGTATCTTGGAAGGCACTACCTTTAATTACGCCATCTATGGTTAAATGTTTAAGTACAACATCTATGGTTATTATCTATTGTTTTTCATTTCCTTCAATGCAACGCTATGCAAGATGTATGCCTTTTACGATTCAATGAAATGATTATATGAAATAAAAAATTATTTAATTTTTTTTGATAGGGTCGTCAATGAGTATCACTATATATATGACGACTTTAAGGTATATTTAAAATGGTTGGTTAGGGTCGTCATTTAATATGAATAATACACAAATGACGACCCTAAGAGTTATATTTACAGGAAGTTTTGGGTTTTAGAGTCGTTTTGGTATAAACAAAACAAATTAACGACTCAAAGCGACCTAGAAATCTGGAGTCGTCATTGTTTATCACACCACCCTGACGATTTTTCATAACCTGGAAAAGTTGCAGGTTTGAGTCGTCATTGGTGGTTTTAATAAAAAAAACGACTCTGTAGAGTCGTTTTGGTTTAGAACCCCGATAATAACGACCCTAACACTGAGTTGTTCCATAGTGTGGATGATTCGACCACTTGGACCAACAAACAGACAAATCGAAGGGTATAAGATGTTTACCTGATTGTTTTGAGCTTCGGGTTCCTCAATTTGAGGGTTGGTTCCTTCATTTTGAGCAATGGGATCTTCATTTGCACCATTATTCATGGCTTCCTCTACTAACATGTCTTCATCATACATCCAATCCAAATGAGAATATAAGATAATCTTACCATCAAAACAATCATGTTTGTCATTTGAAGCTTCACCAACATCATTTCCTCCACTTGAATCACTCATTTCTAAAAACCCTAAGTTTTCCCCCAAAACTCCTCTTCTTTTTCACAACACACAAAAAACACAACTTTTTTTTTCCCAAAATATAATTTCCTAAATCTGATTTTAACCTTTCCAAATAATTATCACAATTAACTTAACTTTACTAATTATTAACACTAATCACTTAGGGGTATTTTAGTCATTTAAAAATGGTTAAGCGGTACCCAAATTTAGGATTTTTTGGCATGTAGTGGGAGGCCCCTAATTATTTTCTAGGGCCCCCAATTAAGCGGTGAAAATAAACCATGGGGAAAAATAGAAAAACAAACAGTAGGTATAGGAAGAGATTGTTTTTTACTATTATTGACTGGTCAAAGTATTTGTAACTCTGAATTTGGCCAATGTCTTACTTCTGTCTTTTGGAATTCTGTAATTTGTGTCATTTATATACCGTATATGCATTCTTCATTTTTCTTCGTTGTGTCTCACAAAGCATTAGAAGACTCGGTTCATCTTAGATCTTACAGTAACATCACCACCAGCACCACCATTTTGCCAGCACCTCTTTAAGGTATGATGATGATGTCTTATTTACTTTGACTTAAATTTATATGGCTGATTAAAAAATGTTTAGCTTAATTGGTGATCAGTGTTTATTCTTTCTCCGTATTGGATTCATTCTGATGCTGATTAGAGTGTTTAACTTAACTGTTGATCAGTGTTTATTCTTTCTCCGTATTGGATTCATATAGATTTTTTTTTTTTTTTTTTTTGAGGTTTATCTGTTGCTTTATGTCTGTTCTGTATAGGTTCATTTGATGTTCTATGGTATTCGTATATGCATGTTTTTTGCTTTTGCCTCTCTTGCATGTTGTTCTTTTGGGTCGCTTATAATCATATTCATATTCAGTGCTACACTTCTTTCACTTACTGGTTGCCCGACCGTTAATGACGCTTCTATGTAATTGGTAAGAAAAAGAATGGGAGTGACGTTAGGCAGTTTGGCTTTCGGCTAGATACTAACATGTCTTTTCAAATAAAACTTTATCTGATTGGGTTGTTTTTTACTGTGAAATGAGATAGACAGGTTAATAAGGGAAGAGGGGTCATGGGAAAGCCAAAAAAGGTATTGAAGAAGAGGAAGAGTAGTGGTGTTGATAAGGAGAAAGATGTTATTCCAAACACAGCTACTAGTTGTGCTCGTGTTGTTGATGATACAGTAGTATGTGACATCCTAAGCAGACTCCCTGTGAAGTCACTTATGCGATTCAAGTGCGTGTCAAAACATTGGCTTTCCTTAATCAAAGATTCGTATTTCAGAGATTTACATTTTAGAACATCAAAAGCACCTGCACGTCTTCTTTTCCTCATGCCAAAAATAAGAGTGCAGGCATCAGTTACCAGGAAGTGTGTTTCAAGACAGCTGATTTATTATCTGAAGTTACTGGCAAAGCAATTCCAACTGTTCACACCATAAGGATCTCTTAATCGTTTGAGCGTACTGATATACTTGGAGCTATTAATGGTTTGATTTGTTTCACAACCAAATTCGAGGATTCTGCGTGCATATACAATATCAGCACCAGAGAGGTAATGCCATTGATTAAATCGACATCAACAGAAAATGTTATTCGTGGTTTTAAAAATGATTCTCTTATTTATGGATTTGGATTTGATCCTGCCACTAAGCATTACAAAGTTATATGCCACTGGAGAGTATATTACAGAAAGGATGGTAATCAAACTTTTTTTTTCCACTTTTGGGAGGTATTGAGTTTAGGCACCAATTCATGGAGAAGGATCAAGCTGGTCCAACCTTTACCTGATGGTCTTACTCCGTCTTCTATTTATGTGAACGGCTCTATTTATTGGTTCCCGAAGGAGTTTGAGAGAGGCAAATGGGAATATGGTGATACTGTATGCATAATGGCGTTTGATGTTGGAAGTGAGAATTTCAGGAAGATCCAAATTCCTCAGTTCATTGTTGATCAGCCTATAGATTTTTATTCCCCTTTCCAGGGTTGTGTTCGTTTACAAGAAGTGAAACGTTGTCTAGCTATATTGCGCAGAGTTAAAGATTCCGCTGTCAAGCTATGGATTCATGATGAGAGCTGGAATTAAAGAACAAATTATTACCTTATCTGGTTGTGTGTATAAAAGTCTATTTCCAAGTGTTTTCTTTTTTCATTCTATTACGGGAACAGACCAATTAATCCTAGAGATTCTTCAAACAGACACCAGTGGAAATAAAAAGTTTATGTCTCTCTTTTTTTATAATTGGCAAGATAAGACTTTCGAGAAGATGAAGATCAGCGGAATCCCCTCCTCAGCTACGGTATGTACGTCTTTCGTTGAAAGCCTTATTTCATTTCCGGAAGCAGAAATGAAGCAACCCAATCAACCTTCAACATAAAATGATTATTAGCAACACTTCATCGAAAAGAAGCGCGGGCATTAAACTTTCTCCCTGAAATTTTTCTATTTATCAAGTTGTCAGTGTCTTATGAGTCTTTAGTTTATCTGTAACTTTGTTTTTGTCAGAGATTATGGGTATGGTTCTTTTGGTGTTTTGTTCAGAGGGGGGGATTTACTAAATCCTCCTCATGTGGTAAATATTATCTTCCTTTTTGTGTCAATGTAACTAGTAATTATGCGCTAATATTGTTAAAAGATACTGTAATAGTCTTCTAGGGTGTACGCCCAGGCAGCCCCTGCCATTCTTCGTCTGAACAGATAATACTGTCTAACGTAATATCGAAGTTTCGTTATGACTGCAAAATGGATACTCATATACACTCCCAAACCAAAGAAAATCCTTTCAATACATGAAAAGAAGCATTCCCTTCAAACATATAAATATTTTATTAACTAGAGTTATACCATGTACCTTCAAATGTACAAGCACTTCTAGAGATTACTAATGAGTGCACTATCATCATATTCAACATTCAGTTCTACCCGTTCATCTTGCTTTCCACATTTCATTTTTTTCCCGAAACATAACAAGGGCTTTTGCTTTTACCACACGCTTTATTACACCGCCAACCCAAATATGCGGATCCCCATTCTGTTCAAGAACCTCTACAGATGGTCCCTTTTTGAGTAAGGAGCATGGGAAGTGTAACCACATTAATTTGGCCAGAAGCCCGAGAAACCAGAATGGGGGCTTCGGGTGATGACAAGCCGAAGCCACAATGACGTGACAAGCCGAGACCGCCAGCAACGATGACGTGGCACGAACGGGCTGCCCTCAGAAGATGACTAGTGACTGCCTAAATAACCCCAACTGTAATAGTACACGTGTACGGCTAATGATTGAAGACTTACTAGAAAGGGTATTAGGGTACACGTGTACGGTATTTCCATGTCAGGCTTTGCCTATAAAAGCAGAGCAATCTCTCAGAAAGAGATAAAGCTTTTCAGAGAATTGTACTGTGTATTGGGATTAGTCTCCACATTACTCTATGATAATTTAAGGGTGTTTACATTTGGCGACTTCACTGGGGACTAATCTTCAATACCACTGCATCGGAACCACTAAAAATCATGCATCCCCATCTCAAAACACCTAAAATATCAAAATAATTGTGGCTTCGGCTTACATTTTATCTCATTTTTTACCTGGGACCTCAACTAAATAGATCCTCGGAATACAAAACATCAAGAACATCCGGATCTTCAACTCAATAGCACCCTCGGGTTATAACATATCGAAAACGTCACCAAACCTTTCAATTAAATAACGCCCCCGTTACCCCTTACATTTGACAATCATCATCATCAAAATTACTTCGAGGATTTCATCCATCAGCAACAACAAAAGTGAGGAGCTGGAGAAGAACTATCATCACCAAAAGAGGAAGCTTCCAAAGAAGGAATCACCGCAATCACCATGACAACAACTGTTACTACCCCCAGTTCGCAGCTTCAAGAGTATTAACAACCACCACTGCCGAAAATCCGTCCCCACCATCGGATCATCACCCTACCGTATTCCGAAGACACTACTACCTCGACCATCAACAGCCGAAGTCATCAATACTAAACCCGAAGATGCATCATAAAATCAGATAAGTTTGCTGTGCTAATCGATTGACTTTAACAAACGAATTTTGAGAAAAACTGTTTTTGTTTTCAAAAGGGGATCATTATGTACAATATTGATACTTACGTAACTTCGATGCCACCTGACTAATTTTAATGTCTTTCGTTTTCGGATAATTAGCATCTGGTCATGATCCAGTGGTAAATAGCCGGAGTACTGAAGGAACCGATAGTGCTTGCACAATAAGTGTTTGCAAGAATCCCACAAAGAAGAAATGTTTAATCACAAAACCCCCAATGGATCATTGGAAATGCAAGATAAGTACCGCCTATCTTAAATGCTCTTTTCGTTAGTTACAACATGAATAGTCTTTGGATTTTCGTAAATCATCCGAAACCAACTGTGAATACAATGATTAAATCTTCCCAATGTGTTTGCTTTGCTTCAAACGAGATGGTACTTCACATGGAAAGTAGTAGGAGGCAAAACAAATGAAAGTCCTCAGTTCAATAGAGAACTCTTATGAATACTTTCCAATCAAATGGACGAAACAAGTCATACGATGGAATATTAAAATCGAGCAAATAAAATATGGTTGGACATAAACATACATGAAACATAACCGATCTGGAAAACTAGAGAATTAATTTATACACTTATCTTTGTAGCGAATGCATCACAAAATGAAAACCCGAAGTGACTTCAAACCAAGCAGCTAGGTCGAGAGTTCATATATGGGGCTTCGAGAAGACGAAGAGACAAAGCATATGACTGTTTGCCAAGACTGGCAAGCCTTTGACAAACAGCCAAGGGGCTAATAATGTAACTACCCCAAAAGTGACAAAGAAGAAGAAGTATGAGTGGAGGGCTTCGGCTGATGTATGATTGACGATACCGGCACCACAGCTATGTGCAAGACTCCACAGAGAAGATCCCGACAAAACCAAACCAGCTCCATGAGTTATAATAAAATAAGACAAACTATAGTATCTCCACTCGGATCCCCGGCAACACTTCTCCATCTTCTCTACTAATCAAGAGCAAAACATTTTGTTGGCCAGTATGCAAAGAAAATGAGTTGTCGAGATCCGAAAGAAGCAGAAGGAAAGAGATCTCAGCACGAGTAAAGCCGTAGTCATCATCAAAACGAAACCACATCACGAGGTGAAGACTGGGAGTGACCTCGAACCAAGCAGTCGGACCAAAGTCAAAGGAACCAAGCGAGAAATGAATAGCCGCTGAAGAAGAATTTACCGATGAAAAGTCCACGCTAGGGGCTCTTTTCTAAAAACTTGGTCAATATCAGTAAGGGGCTTCGGAAAAGTCCAGTTCGAGAAGGTGAAGGGGAATTGACAAGAGAACAACCGCCGAAGTAGAAGAGAAAGAACCAATTGGTAAAAGGGGCTAAGACAACTGACACAAGAGAAAACCATGAAGGTAATAACACATCATTGTGAAAAGATACTAGGGGCTGAAGCAAAGAAGAAAACCAGAAAACCCGAAGACGAGAACGAGAAATCGAAGACACACCTCCGAAAGAGCAACGACTGTTGCCGAGATTGTCAGTAATATTGCACATGGGAGAAGCAATAATAGGGGCTCCGAAAGCAATCAACAACGATGACGCGGTCAAGAAGACGATGATCCAAGAAAACGAAGATATCAACAGATTAAAGATGTTAGATGTCTCCCATTAGCATTCCTGCATGAGCTATGACTATCTGCTGAGACAGAGCATCCACTGGAAATACAAAGAGCCAAAACTATATATCCAAGTGACTGAGCAATGAAGAATCTATGTCAGGGGGCGCCGAAAAGATCAAGGAAATCAAAGACTCAAAGAGAAGTAAACTTCAACGAAGTAACTTTACATGGACTTATCGCGTTGTACTCTTTTCCCTTCGTCAAGGTTTTGTCCCACTGGGTTTTCCTTGTTAAGATTTTAATGAGGCAACATATGCGAGTCCAATTATGCTCCAAGTCTTCTCAAAGACCATACCAAAGTAATGCATCCAGCTGATGTAGATCCAGACCCGAAGTCATGACCAAAAAGGGGCTTCAAGAAGACGAGAAGATGAAAGTAATAAGACACATTAGATTAATAATTCTGAAAATACACCTTCGCATGAACTGTGACTGATTGCCAAGCCTGCAAGTCTTGACAAAACAGTCAAGGGGCTAATGTAAGCACATGAATTTGGCCAGAAGCCAGAGGCACCAGAAAGGGGGCTTCGAGTGATGACAAGCCGATGCCACCATTGACAATGACGTGACAAGCCGAGACCGCCTGCAACGATGACGTGGCACGAGCGGGCCTCAGAAGATGACTAGTGACTGCCTAAATAACCCCAGCTGTAATAGTACACATGTACGGCTAATGATTGAAGACTTGCTAGAAAAGGTATTAGGGTACACGTGTACGGTATTTCCATGTCAGGCTTTGCCTATAAAAGCATAACAATCTCTCAGAGAGAGATAGAGCTTTTCAGAGAATTGTACCGTGTATTGGGATTAGTCACCACATTACTCTATGATAATTTAAGGGTGTTTACAGGAAGCTGGCCAACTCTGTGCATGTAGTAAACAGCTTCTCATCCCGGGCTAGAAATTTTCGGCCTCCGGTTCCTATTGACCATATAAGTACTGCAGATGATTCCAACATCGTGTCACTACCTTGTGCAGTGCAAACAGCAAGCAAGCACCCTGAATTAGGAGCCAGTCCAAGAGGAGACCATGAAAGTGATCGCACACACGGATGGACATCACTACGTGACAGACAGGTGGGAAATAAACAGCATCTGGTAACCAGATCATGTTTGTTAATTACACCAATCGGAAAGACTTACTTGCGTGAAACACTCTATTGACCTGAGATTAGCAAGATAAATCTCATATTGATGAGGAGGTACAGCTACCCCGGTAAATAGAAATTCATGCAGCATGGGGAACTAAATAAACGACCAGCGTCGTTGCTTTTTATGATCAAATGGTCAAGTATGAATTCTGTATTTTGTATCATACATATATATATATATATATATATATATAATACGGGTATATCGTAAAATGCATTGTTCCGTTTTCTTCGTATTGTTTCACAAAGCTTTAGAAGACCCAGTTCATCTTAGATCTCACCAGCACCACCATTTTCCCAGTGCCTTCATAAGGTACGACGATGATGTCTTATTTACTTTGATTTAAATTTATATGGGTGACTGAAATTTATTTAGCTTAACAGTTGATTAGTGTCATTCTTTCTCCGTATGTATTGGATTTGTTTTGATTTATCTTTTTTGAGGTTTGTATGTTGTTTGATGTTTGTTCTGTCTAGGTTCTTTTGGTGTTCTAGGATATTTGTATGTGCATGTTTTTTACGTTTGCCTCTTTTGCATGGGTCGCTTATAATCGTGTTCATATTCAGTGCGTTTCCCTAAGCTTCAATGTCTAGTTTGGCTTTTAGCTTGATACTAATTAACATGTCTTTTTCAAATACAAAATTTTGTTTCATTTGGTTGTTTAATTATTACTGTAGAATGAGATGGACAGGGAAGATAACGAGAGAGGGTCATGGGAAGACTGAAAAAGGTATCGAAGAAGAGGAAGAGAAGTAGTGATGCTGATAATGAGAAAGAAGCTATTTCAAAAACAGCTACTTGTCCTACTCTAGTTGTTGATGATGGGGTAGTATGTGATATCCTAAGCAGACTTCCGGCGAAGTCACTTATGCGGTTCAAGTGCGTGTCGAAACATTGGTGCTCCTTAATCAAAGATCCTTATTTTGTTGATTTACATTTTAGAACACCAAAAACAGCTGCACATCTTCTTTTCCTCATTCCGCCACCTCAAACAAGACGGCCGAAAAATAACAGATACCAAGAAGTGTGTTTCAAGACGGCTGACTTGTCATCTGAAGTTACTGGCAGAACAATTTCGACCATGTACACCACCTCTAAATCGTTTGAGTGTCTTGAATTTCTTGGACCTGTTAATGGTTTGATTTGTTTCACGAAGAAATTCAAGGTTTCTGTGTGCATATTCAATATCAGCACCAGAGAGGTAATGCCAATGGTTAAATCGACATCAAGAGAAAATGTTATTCGTGGTGTTAAAAATGATTCTCTTATTTATGGTTTTGGATTTGATCCTGCCACTAAGCATTACAAAGTAATATGCAACTGGAGAGTAAAAACAAAGAATGGTAATCAAATTAGTGTTGGCCACTTTTGGGAGGTCTTGACTTTAGGAACCAATTCATGGAGAAGGATCGAGGACGTCCCATCTTTACCTGATGGACTTACTCCGTCTTCTATTTATGTGAACGGCTCTATTTATTGGTTCCCTGAGAAGTTTCAGAAAGGCAATTGGAATCATGGTGTTACTGTGTGCATAATGGCATTTGATGTTGGAAGTGAGAAGTTCAGGAAGATCCAAATTCCTCAGTTCATTGTTGATCAGCCTATAGATTTTTATCCCCCTTTCCAGGCTTGTGTTCGTTTACAAGAAGTGAAATGTTGTTCAGCTATATTGCGCAGAGTTAAAGATTCTGCAGTCAAGCTATGGGTACACGGAATCAATAACAATGGGACCGGTGATGAGAGCTGGAACGAACAAATTATCACCTTGCCTGGTTGTTTGTATAAAAGTGTATTTCCGGCTGTTTTCTTTTTTCATTCTATTACGGGAACAGACCAATTAATCATAGAGATCCATCAAACTGAAAGCAGTGGAAATAAAAAGTGTACGTCTCTTTTTTCTTATAGCTGGCAAGATAAGACTTTCAAGAAGATGAAGATCAGCAGAATTCCCTCCTCAGCTACAGTACGTACGTCTTTTATTGAAAGCCTTGTTTCCTTTCCACAAGCAGAAATGAAGCCACACATTCAACCTTCAACGGCATTTGATAATTTGCAACACCCCATCCAAAAGAAGTGGCCGCTATTAACTTTCTTGCAGAACGCTTTTCGTCTTTCTCGCTGAACTTTTTTCTGTTCAACTTAGCAAGTTGTTAGTGTCTTATGTGAAGTCTTTACTTTTTATCTTGCAACTGTGTTTTCGTCAGAGATTATGGCCGTGGTTCTTTGGCCAGTGAGGTTTACAAAATGTTCCTCATTTTGGTCAATTCGTATCTTCTTTTGTGTCACTCAATATCACTACGTAGTACTTATGGAATGATGTTTTGGGGACTACTCAAAAAAAGTGGGGAACTACTCCTTCATTTTTGGGGTGGACATTTGAAGTAGTTTTGGGTTACCCCTTATCCAAAAAAAAATTTAATACCAAATTTACCCTTGGTAATTAAATTTGTTAATTTCCTCCTCCTCCTCCTCCTCCTCCTTCTTCTTCTTCTTCTTCTTCTTCTTCTTCTTCTTCTCCAACATCAACCAAGAAGTCCGATTCGATTAAAATGAAAATCCGCAGGTAATTTCCTTCATACCCATTCCTTTGAATCGTTTTTTGTTGAAGAAATCGATTAGAAATCATCAAAAACCATTGAAAATGGTTGTTACAGTAGAGATTTCGGCTAGGAGAAATTTTGAAAACCCTAGATTTTGGTAACCGAACTTTCAATATGAAGAACAGTTCGGCCAATTAGGATTTTTTAGGTAACCGAACTATGTAGTTCGGTAAGCTCGCAAAAAAACAACGTAACCGAACTCCTTATTTATATGAAAAATTTGAGTTCGGTTTAGTCGATAAATTTATATAGGTAACCGAACTTTGATAAAATATAGTTCGGTTACTTCGCAGTTTCTATGAGGTAACCGAACTTTGATCTGTCAACACCAAACTTGTAGTTCGGTTTTTAAGATGGTTGATTTCGAAATGAGGGTTTTGGGTACTTAGGTATACTTCAAATTTAGTTAATGTTGCTTGAATTGACAAAAACTTTCGAAAAAATGAGAAATTTATAAACTGATTTCGACCATGGAAATGAAGTTCGGCTACGACATCTGAAGAACAGGTAGCCGAACTCATCTGCAAGTGTAGTTCGGCTAATGGTTCTGAAGACACAGGTAGCCGAACTAAGCTTTAATGGAGTTTTTGCTTTCAGAGAAAAGTTCGGCTAGGAAAAATAAAGTTGCGACGTAACCGAACTAAAAGTTCGGCTGGGAATTTTTTCTCTGGACGTAACCGAACTCAATATATTGGTTTTCAGAAAAAAGTTCGGTTAGTAGAAAAAAATTGAGACAAAACTGAACTAAAAATTCGGTTAGGAAAAAAACGAAAAAAAGTTGCGACGTAACCGAACTAAAAGTTCGACTGGGATTTTTTTTTATGCGAGGTAACCGAACTTTTTTCTGAAAGAAAAAACTCCATTAAAGCTGAGTTCGGCTAGTTCGACAAACTGTTTCACATAATTCCTAGCCGAACTTCTCTCTGCAACTTTCATTTTCAACTCATTTTGATGATTACTTCTCATTTCTTCAACCAAAAACGAATGACAAGTAATGGGTTTGTGAGAATATCTTCGTTAATAATTTAAATTAAGCTATATACATAGAGGTTGTGGTGGTTGGTGGTGGTAGTAGTTGGAGGTGGTAGGTGCTGGGCGGTGGTGGTGGGCGGCGGTGGTGGGAGGAGGTGGTGGTTATATATATATAGGTGGTTATTAGGTTTGTTTTAAATTAAATTAGGTTAAGGGTAGGTTGGTCATTTCCACACTTTAGGACACCCCTTATAAGTATATGGTAGACATTTCTATCACAAAATAGTCCCCTAAACATCGTTCTACTTATGCGCTAGCTTAGAAAAAAATTCAAGCCCAAGATCAAGCCCAGTTGCAACAGAAATGTCTCTGCCTTTGCATAACAAAAAAACCGGGAGCAAAAATGAAAAAACACTCTAAAACTTTCCGATATAACGCTCCGCCCATTCTACATAAACCCTAGCTACTGCGATAAAAACCAGGAACCCTAAATTTTATTGCGAACAGTCTCTCTCTTTGTGGCTGAACCAGATGAAGATTAAGAAGAAAGATAAAATTTCTGCAAAGAAGGTTGTTGTTACTAATGAAGATCTGAAATCTATAATCAAAGATAATTCAGAGTTCTTCGATAAGCTTGTAGGATTAATCCCTGCAAAATTCTTTATACCAGCTCCTGAGAAAACAACATATTTTCAAGGATTAAGTAAGGTTGCAAAAGCATCAGCCAAGAAAGAATCGAGAGAAAATCGTAAGAAAGCTAGAAAAGCTAAGTTAGATCCTGAGGTTCCTTCAGGAACCCTAGATGTACTAAAGCAAAAATTATTAGAGGATTCAGATGATGATTCAGAAGATGATGATGAAGATGAGGAGGAAGAAGAAGATGATGATGATGAAAGGAAATTGGAAATCAAAGAGCTAAGAGACGAGGAGAAATCGTTGACGTATGAGGAACTTCAAGGAAAGTTGAATAGGAAATTGGAAGAGCTTAGGTCTGGGAGAAAAGCTGGACCTGAAGAGGAATCGAATAGAGAGAAGAAAAGGCAATCATGGTTTTTGAAAAGAAAGAGAGAAAATGATGGTGAAATCGAAACTAAAGCGGAGATTAAGAACAAGGCAGAGGCTAATATTCAGAGTAAGAAGATTAAGGAAGATATTGCAAAAGCTGTTGATGGACTTACTTTTGGTCATGTCAAGATTGATGAAAATGATGGAGAATTTGGTAAGAAGAAGAAGAGGAAACTTTCGAAATCCCAAGCTCTTGAAGAGGCTAGAAAGATACAGGAAGCAAAGAAAGATCCTGAAAAGGGGGAGATAATCGCAAAGAAACATACATTGAGTGCAGCAATTAGTAGAGCTGCGGGTATTAAGGTTCATGATGATCCGAAATTGATTAACAAGAGTATTAAGAAAGAAAGGAAGCAACAGCAGAAAAGTGCTCAGAAATGGAAAGATAGAGATGAGACTAAAAACAAAGCTAGGGCTGAAAAACAGAAAGCTAGAAATGATAATATACAAGGAAGAATTCAAGCTAAGAAAGCTAAGAAAATCGAGAAGCGCGAGAAGAAACTCATGCGCCCAGGGTTTGAGGGTCGTTCTAAAGCGTTTATCAACGAGCCTGCCAAAAACTAAAATGTAGGGTAATGGATTTAATGATTATGTTTTTTTAGGTTATTTTCAATTGTCAGCGACACTATAATGATCGAAGCATGTCATTTGCAGTTGAGGGGATTTTGTTTTTGAATGTTTCTTGAGTTATGAACATGGATGTTTGGTTCTTTTGTTCTGGCTTTATTTTGATGTGTTGATAACTTGCTTGTTTATGTTTTAAGCCTTTGAGAAATGACATGGAGGTATAAGAACGACTAGCTTTTGAAATCATAATCCTGAATAGGTATGAACTGGTGACCATGTTTCTAATTCATAATGCTGATTGACGGTAGACATTGTGGTGAGCTGTTCTTGTGAGAATTTGTAATTCGTGGTGCTGACAAAACATTTGTGATTCATGGTGCTGACAAAACCTTAAGAATTGGTTATGAACTGTACTTGTAAACAATATGCACTGAGTTGTTTAAAATTGTCACATGAATGATTGTAGGAAAATTACTAGACTTAAGTCCCTTGGTTGCTATTTACTTGAAGTTGGAAAATGAATTGAATGGGTAGTTGTGATGTTCCTTTCGAAGTAAATTAGTTTGTACAAATACATGTTTCTGGTGGTTTCTATGTTTTGGGTGTTTCGTATGCCTGACAGACAGTAGAGATGAGAGTAAAAGTAAATTCATGGCAGAAAAACAGAAAGCTAGGAATGAAAATATACTAGGAAGAATTCAAGCTAAGAAAGCTAAGAAAATCGAAAAGCGTGAGAAGAAACTTATGCGCTCAGGGTTTGAAGGTCGTAAACAAGGCTTATGCGCTCAGTGTTTGAAGGTCGTAAACAAGGGTTTATCATGAGCCTGCCAAAAAGTAAAATGTGCTTTCGGGCGTTGTTGAATTTGATGATTATGTTTCATTAGGTTATTTCCCACTGTCACTTTAGTGAAGGGAAACCTGAGTTTCTGTGGTACATGATGTGATAATAGTTTCCCAAGGGGGTAAAACCGCACCCGCGCAGACACTGGGATTCTTCTTTCAAGTTTTTGTTGTGACTGCAAAATTGGCAGAATGAGACCTTCAATAGGAGGGAGAAACCCAGTTTCCTCGTGTTGCTGTAAATGAAGTTTTACCTGAAAAAAAATTCCTGTGTATTTTATTTATTTATTTATTTTTGAGGTAAAAGGTTAAAAAAATTATTGCAAAAAGAAAAAGAAAAAGGAGACGAGGAGTTGAGCACAATCTAGAAAGGAATGGCAGAGAACAAGATTACATACAGCCCTAATCACAATCTAGAATAGCTGCCCAATTGAATATCAAAGTGCTGAAAGGAATGGCAGAGAACCATTTTGGGATATTACCCCATTTGAAGATTAATCTCTTGACTTCGTTAACGATTTCGTCCTTGTTTTTGTGTCTTTTTCCTGCCATGACTCTGCCATTTCGCTCCATAGAGTCCAGAGAACTGCTGCTGGGAGTATAGGCCAAATTTTCCGTCCTACCTTCTTTCCTTTGTTCTCCAGCCATTCTTCTAGTTGCTCTTTCACAGAAGTTTTATACTGCCACTGCAAGGATGAAATAGTCCCATACCTGTCCGGAGAAGCAGCAATGTAGTAGCAAATGATCTACTTCCTCCTCTAAAATATTGCACAAACTGCACTTGGTTTCCTGAATGTCACTTCCTCTCTTTATGAGATTATTGACTGTAGGTATTGCATTGCAGTACTGCCCATATAAAAAAATTGACTTAAAGGGGTGACATGCCTGATCCAAACACATTGTTGTTGTAGGAGTCTGTAGGTCCAATAGCCATTTGTATCCTTCTTTTGTGGTCAAGTGTGATGCTGAGATGGGTGTCAAAACATCTTCCTCCTCCTCCAGCATCACCTAGCTCTCTCAAAAGCTCATTGATATCTTGCATTTCCTCTTCATTTGGTGCCCTTTTTAGTGTTATTTTCCACCTGCCATTCTCTATGAGATCTGCTACTTCAGCCTTTTTGTTTGCAGCCAATCTGTACACTTTTTTGTATGTCAGGAAAAGCGGTGTTTCTGATCTCCATTTGTCAAGCTAAAAATTTGCCCTCCCATTTGAGATTTTTATTTCAGTTGTTTTGTCTATCAACCATCTCTCTTTCTGAATGGCTTTCCAGAAACCTCTGCCATGTGAGAGTTTGTATTCCTTGGGAATTAAATCTTCTACCATTGAGTGAGTCTTGTGTTGTACTACTCTCCTCCACAAAGCCGTCTTCTCTGTGGCATACCTCCAGCTCCATTTAGCCAATAGTGCTGTATCCATAGCTCTTATATTCTTTATGGCAAAACCTCCATTTTCTTTAGATTTCATGATTTTCTCCCAAGAAACCCAGCTAATTTTCTTCTTATCTGTGGTTGTTCCCCATAAAAAATCTCTCATTATCTTGACCATTTTCTTTTCTACAGAGGCTGGCATTTTCATGATGGACATATAGTAGAGAGGAAGACTTGCCAGAGCACTGTTAATGAGCAGCCATTTAACTTAGCAAGTAGTTAGCGTCTTGTGAGTTCTTACTTTGTAACTTCGTTTTCTGTTCTTACTTTGTAACTTCATTTTTGTCAGAGAGAGATTACGGTTATCGTTCTTTTGGGTATAGCCCAGCCATTAATAATTCAAAGTGTTGTTATGACTGGAAAATGGGTAATCAGTGAACCAAATAAAATCTGTTTTATACATGGAAAGAAGCATTTCGTCGGACGTAAAAGCAATGCAGGATTTTATTTCAACTGAGAACCAGAGTTATGTACACCTTCGGATTTACAAGCATTTCTAACGTTTATTTCTTCCTCTGCTATGCTAGACAGACATCTTTTAACATAAATACTTCCAATGAGTACTAAAATGATTTACAGACATTTATAATTATCCCATATACATTATAAATTAGATCTTCATGAAATAATCATTTACTTTATACATTGCTGACTACCTGTAAATACCATTCCCCGTGAACACTACCTGAAACCTTAGCTACAATGATCAGAACCTCTGCGATTTCTATCACCCGATCAACCAGAACTGCTGCTCCAACACGTCGCAGAACTGTTTCAGCTAAATTTCTCCCGTGAGCCACAGTTCCACCAAGCACAGCTGACCTAACTGCCACGTAAACTGCACGAGATACCCTCTCGAATACTGGGTCTCCGGCTCTTAAACTCTTCAATAACATGTTTGCCATTACTTCTTTACTTGCTTGAAGTTTCTCAGCATCCTCGCACCCTTCCATGAACTCGTAAAAAATTTCGACAATTTCTACAATACCAACATCTTCTGCAGAGTCCAAGAGCTCGGTCACTGCTTTGACAGAGTTTGTGACTATGTATTCCATGGATGACGGGTTGATATAAGAGCTCTTGCTGAGAAGTGACTGCCGTAAGACCAACATGCTGTAAAATTTAAAACTGATTAGCAAGATATCGTAATTTCTGAGAGTGTACTTTGTGTTATTGTGCAAGTCGAAGTAAATTCAGTTCCAGTACAGACTAGTGTTGACATTGCTGAAGTTGAATGTTTGACAGGGAGATCCTATCGAATGCAAGTCTTCTACAACTTTCCAATTAGTAGTTACCTAGGACTAGTCGCCAAACGGTGGAAAACTACATCAGAGAGAGTCAAATACCTGGTAGAAATGACAATGATCTTCTGGAGTTGGGATTGGATTGACCTTAGCCTTGAGAAATTGAGCTTCAGGGTTTCAGGAAGGTTTTCATTGTTTATTCCTTCGATCTTACTGACCAACTTTAATAAGCCAAGTCTCACCAACACGTCAATCTTTTCGCCCTTGCACTCTGGTTGCCCACCTGATGATACAAGCGAAACACATAAGAATCTAATGGACCAACTGCTCACATTGGACCTGATTAATTGCCCATCCAAAGTTGGTAAAAATTACATGTTTGATTCACAAAGCGTTAGATCTCAATTATCTATTGATGGGGTTGCATCTTAAGAATATGTAGTACCGCTGGTTAATCCCAGGACTTGGCTGAGAATGTCCCCTACTAAAAATAAAAAAAAAAAAAATAAAAAAAAAAAAAAATTGCTCTATAAAAATGATGATGGGGTTAGCTCAAACCTGTAGTAGAAACTTGAGGATAGAAAGTTGGTTCGAACTTATTAGATGACTTGGGAACATTGCCGCCAGTTTTAAGGGAAGTGGATGGAGGAAGCCCCTGAGAGGTACTTGATTGACTTGCCATCAATGCAGCGAGGGAATCCTTGTGTTCTTCCCACTCCTCTTCTGCGCTACCTCTTACAGATGATAACCACCGAACTGTCAGTGGTAAAGTGGTTGAGACATTGGATGGAGATCCATAACGCCCACCGAAGGCCTTCTTCAGATACTCCAAACCACCAGGGCCCTTTATAATTGGTTCCATTATCTTTATACGTGCTTTGCTGATTTCTCGCTTAAGTGCCTGTTGAAAAAATTCAAAGTCAGAAAGCTTCATGTGTGCAGTGCTCAAGCCTGGTTCATGTGGACAGTTAAACAGTGCAATAATCACGTGGAGTTGTTATTGGCAACAGTTGATAGATGAATCCAGTAAATGCACCACATGGTAAAAGGTAATTGGTTTTTATTTGATTTAGATATATTCTTTCTCTTGGTGGGTACAGTAGAGGAACAACAGATTACCTGAATCTCTTGAAGAACAAAACGAAGACCCTTTATCATTGATTCGATAAATGAACCACTTGATGCTACACCGAGATCTTTCAATAAATTTTTGTGGGTCTCCTTCATCTCATCCTCGGTAGCTGCAGCTGAAAGCTTCTGCAATGTAACCAATGCAAACTGCAGGATCTTTCCTAGATAGTCCATGTCACGAGCTCCGGACATGAGAACCTAGAAAAAAGAGAAGAAAATATATGAAAAGCTTATTATTCTCTGTATACACGTCATGTAAGAACATAAAAAACTACACATCGGATCCAAATCTGCTGGAGGAACTAACTAATTACCTGAGTGAGAATATCGAGATCTATAGCTTCGAAAATCTCTTGCTTCCAACTTTGAGGAGCCATTTCGCAAAGGCCATCCCTCACCTCCTTCATGAGTTCAATTATACGGCCATAGTCGGGATCATCCTGCTTCATAGACTCCGCAATTCCATCCCAGAAAGCATTCTCCATCGCCTCTTTTACTTTGGACTGCTCAAAAGAGAAGATGGCGTTAACTGTGAGGAACATATTCATACACTGATCAAGTAATACTACTGGAGAAACACTATAATGGAGTTTTCCGAAATGAAACAAGATGAGAACAGCTAAAAGAAAAAATGATGCAAATAATTAAGTAATTGTAGCTAAACGTGACACTTAAAACATAAACTCAATCCTGTTAATTTTGTTTTGGAAGAAATCGATATATTAAGGCCATCCCAAATCAGTAATTTTGTCGAGGAATCATACCTATGTTTATCATTGATAATTTCAAATCAATGTAATGTCAAGCAAGCAGAAAAATAAACTCACCTGGAAGCCATTTTGATCCCCGTCGCTGATATCAATACTGTCAGCAAAAGCATGGCGGTTCTCATGGACAATCTCATTGACAAGCATTTCGTTCTCTCTGGCCAATTTTTCATCTGAAGAAGATTCCAATCGACTATCTCTGATTTTAGAGGTAGTCGACAGAACAGCTTCCGCAGATGGAGAAGAAGGCGTATCTTTAAACAAGGAGCGAACAGCACGGCTTGGCTTCTGGCTAGCCCCAAGAGAACCCTGACTAACTTCTACTTCGTCCGAGCCAGAATGGAGAGGAAGGGCAGCAGAAGAACCGGAAAGACTTGGAGACAATATATGGGCAACTGGGGTGTCCATTGGACTCCCATTCTCCTTGGCCTCGAAGAATCTAGAACGAGTGTCTGACAGAGCTGATTCCATTCGCTTAATCCCAGCATCACCACTAAGATGTTGCACCTTTTCCCGGAGAAGTCTCTGATCTTCTGTAACCTGGAATCAGCAAGGAGATGTCACGAAAAGCCTCAACGGTGTCAATACTAAACCACAATTAAATTCACGTTTTGAGATTACTCGTAGCGAGAGAAAGCATCTACATCAAAATTCAGAATAACTTAGGGTCAAACAGTTTCATTCAGCTAGCAGCTTCCAGACGACAGGAAGGGCAGAGTTGAAACAGAAACCAGGTAGTCACGGCAACAAAACCAGATACTTACGGAATGTATGTACAAAAGAAGGTTTAAATGAAAGCATGTATCAACAAAATTGTTTGGAACCCTGAGGATGAAGAACAGAAATAAGGAGGGACTTGAACGTTGAAATTTGTCTTACTTTTCCATGCATAGTAAAATACTACACTAAGTAAAGACAACCACTAATGACATGCATCTTCGCGGAATAATAAGAGCAGAGTCAAGGGTGAAACCTGGTTCTGGATAGCCTTCTTATCATGAGAAAGACCAACATTTTCTTGTTCTGGAGTTAGCTTGCACTTTTGCATCATTGAGAGCTCAAGTTGGCAAGCTGCTCTAACCAAATCCTCCTCCAGGGATCTTGCATCCTTAACCTTCCATACGACAAAGCGATAGAGGTAAGAACACCACGCCGCATCGAAAGCTTCCAACTGGGATCTGAAAGTTTGCTTAGGTAACTTGGAACCACTTTTTGTCCAACCATCCAAGACAACCTTGATCAACATTTCTAACTCCTGGACGAATTTCTCTGCAGACTCCGCGAGCAAAAACTCACGTTCTCCGTGCCCACTAAAGACTGCATCAGGATGACCCAGTATCATATATGCACAAAGCACCACCCTTACTGGATACCTTGATACCTTAGCTGGAATTTGAGTTGCCTCTACACTGGATCCCTTATTTCTTGGTCCTCCTTTCCTAGAACTACTAGGCCTACCCTTTCGCTTAGGTGAAGTTAAGCGTTTAAGAAGGTGATCAATGTTATCCAACTTGGAAGGACCACTGAGAGAAGCATTGGAGTGTGTGAGTGTAAAACGTGTCTCAAATCGATCAAGTAAAGCTTTCACAGTCTGGATGGTCGTGGAAGATTCAATTAGGAGAGCAAGTTGCTCAAATGGCATTGATTTGATAGATTTCCCCTTGATTTGTAGGGCATCATAACCTTTAGCTAAGGTGTAGGTAGTTCTCTTCAACTGCACAAAACGTCTCCAGCACCTGCGCATTTCTTATTTTAGAGAGACCATACAAAGGATATCAAAGGCATAACTTGTTGTGATTATTAAAGGGAGCGAACTAAAGAGAAGCGGAACAAATCTACTTAATATTAAAAAATACATCTAGACCTCTGTGTAGAGTACCAAGCTTGGTACCCCACCAGGGCCGCCACGGTTAGTAACTTCTCTCAGCAAGAGACAGAAAGAAGGCCCTTTTCCTAGAATTTATTTTAGTGAAAACAGTAAGAGAAGCTGCAGTACCTTGCCAGTTTTCTCGAAAGGAAATCTCCCTGCTTGTGCATCTCATACCAGTTAACGCGAACAGAAGTATGAAGACTTCCTCTCTGCCTCAAGTATTCCGCTCTTTGGCTCTTTGCCTGTGGAAAACAAAAAAGTAGGTAACATACTTTGTTTTTAAGCATAACGACAATTCGATACAACAACGGTGAATAGAAATAAGATCAAAGCAGAGCGTTTTGGCTTTGACAATAACATACCCTTTGTAGTCGATCTTCCAACTGGTCCTTGATTCTCCTCCTCTCGATTTCACGTTGGTGGTTAACAAATTTAGCAACACGTTTCACTTGCATTAACCTAGCATGCGTTCGTCTCTTCTCTGCTTCCAACAATCCCAACCGCTTCTTCTCGGCTGCTGCACGTTTTTGGCAAATTGAAGCACGTACACACTCTTTATATTTGCTCTCCTGAACCATCCTCTGCAACAATGATTGATCTCTCCTCTCTTTCACTGCAGCTCTACGCTGTCTGCGAGCCTTGAGAAGAAGCATCCTATTTTCCTCTGCCTGCTGAACTCTAGATTCAACCTTGGTACCAAGTTTCTCACGTTCTTTTTCATATCGCAATTCCGCACCTGTTTTAGCCGCTTGTCTCCTCTCATCCAGCTTAGCTAACCGTTTCCTAGCCTTTGCCAAAAGACTTAACCTGTGAATTAGATGCAACGAGTATACATTACACACTATCTTAAAACAATTCTACGAAAGTAACGGAAAGAAAGTGGAGATTCACATCGACAGCCTTTGAGCTTAAACAAATGAACCACATACAACACACTAACGAAACTTGGATTTTAGAGGTCAAAACAAATAGACAACAGTTGCTTGATTGCCATTGATTGAAAAATTGGTCCGTTTTATTTATTCACTAGGTTATGACATAAGCTGTTTCGAGTTCTCGTAAACTTGCATCTCACATGCAAATTACATGTATATTATTCCTTTGAAAGGGACAATTACATAGACCAGAAAGGAAGGTAAAAAAAATCAAACCACATAAATTTTTATCAATTATGAAAGGGACAAAATAGACCACTGTAAAACGAAACAAACTTCAACAGTAAGTCAAAAAGGAAGAAAAAAAAAAACTAGAATTTTAGTAAGAAATTTGACCTTTTCTGCTCTGCAGCAATGAGCTTTGCTTCAAGTTTTTGAGCTAAGTCATCATCTTGAGAAGATGACCATGATGGACTTCTGGGTTTAGGACGAGCTTTGCTTGACAACCACTCATGGAATTGCTGCATACACCAAAAAATTCATTAAAAAAAATTCAACCTTGAAATTATAGAACAAGTGCAGAAACAGAAAAATAATGAAAATTAATGGAAACCCACTAAAAATTTTCCTCAACTCTACGCAGAAACTGAAATCTTTAGAGAAGAATTTATTCAAACTAAAGGGTTTCTTTATTTAGTAAATATAAGATGAATCAAAGCAGGATTTTTTTGACTATGAATAAAACCAAGAACTGAAAAAAGCAACCTAAAATTCAACAAGACTATGACAAATTTCACCAAAAAAAGAAAAACCCACAGCTCAAAACTACCAGAAAAAAAGAGAATTCATAATCTATATTACAAAATTCATTAAAAAAAAAGAAGAGGGAAAATCAGAAAACCCACTTGTCTACGATGATCAGCTTCTTTAAGCTTAGCTTGAATATCTTCAAAAGTTGTAACAGAGGGACTTTTAGATTCCATAAGTCTTTGTTTCACCCTCCTTGGTATCTTCACTGGTGATGATGATGAATCACAAGACAAATTTGTTGGAAAATCTAACACAATTCCATTAACCCTATTATCACCCGTTGTTGTTGATTCTTTCAATTCTACTCCAGCAGCCATTAATTAACAAAATAAATAAAATATCGAAAATTCAATAAATTTTCAGTCTTGATAAATAAAACCAGAAAAGTAGAGTTCTTTCTTCTTCTTCTTGTTCTGGTTCTTCTCCTCTTTTATATAAAAAACACTCTTTAGAAAACTGATTAAAAAAAAGTGATGTTGAAGGAAACGGATAAATCCACGCGCAAGTGAGGGTTAAGATTCTTTGACGCGATTTGTTTTGAGGACACGTGAGATATAAATGAATTTAGTGCTGAATAAAGCGAAAATACATGGTGTGGATTTATTTTTTAATTAAAGGAAGGTGTTGACACGTTAGAAAGATGGAGGAGGCTGTTGACGCGCGGTTGATTGGGTTTTATTGTTCATGTACGCGCTAATTTGTTACGTACACGCAGAGTATTCTTGCGGTGTTCTCTTAGCTTATCTAGAACTAGGAATCCAAGACCTAGAAACTTAGCTGCATAATTGACATGCGTTAAGCTATGATTCATTTGGCAATTGGCATGTTTTTTGTTTTCGTTATACCTTGCTATAGCTGGGACAACAGGAGCTGGTCCAGTTTTGGGATAAGACATGACACAATCTGAATGGTGGAGAGGGGAATGGCTTGAATTTGGCTCATATACCTGCCTGGAAGAAAAAAAAATATTCCCATAAATTTTATACCTGGCTCGTTAAACATATATCCAATGAGATTAAAAAAAATTATAACATTATCTTTTAACAATTTCTCAAATCAGGCCTAATAAATGAGATTCCATGACTAGGTTGGGTTAGAAGAAAAAAGAAAAAAAAACAGGAAAACCGACTAGTATGAATTTTCCAAAATTATAAGCAGTTCAGCACTGTAGTAAAAGTAAAAGAATGGAGACTATCTTCTAATCTTTAAAGTAGATCCTTCCATGTCAGTGTATGTCACTCGTGTAACAAGATTCCATCTCCAATCAGAGACATTGGATTTGGAAGGGCTAAATGAAATGCTGACACATACTTTGACACTAGAGTAAAGTGATGTGAAATTTACCCATATAAAAGGATACAACAATGTCATTGTCTCCGTTGCTTTAATTCCATTAAAATCTCCTAGGACAAATGGCCGGGTTTTAGAGGGTCTGATATGTCACCAAGAATAGTACAGCATAACGTATTGTACCAGGATCTACTCGTGCTGTTGTGCACTTTACTTGTCCACAAAACCAGCTGATGCTTTTTTTCTCTGGTATTCACGTTTGAATAGCTCTCAAGTTTCAATGACTTTTTGACTCTCTTACCCCCTGAAGAAAATTAAGTTTCATAATCCTTTTTTCTTCTTCATTGTAATTCATTAGAAACGTTATCCTCTGCGTCATTCAGAAGACTAGAGTAGTACTTGGCTACCATTCCCTCTTGGCGAGGGAATTTTCCTCTAATTCTTGAATAGAGTTCAAACCCATGCATGTTTAACGAGGCTTTAAAGATATTAGACCTCTCCTTCTAGGCTTGGAACTGTAGTGTTGATATAGGAAGACCTAACTCGGATCTTGTAAAATCAAAAGGTTAGGCCAGATTTGCTACTAATACAGAGAAGCCTAAGCTGTTATCAAAATTAGATGGTAATGGTAGTAATTTGTACCCAACATCCATCCTTAGTTTACCCAACATTAATTTCTAGAAGTGGTTGGGGGCACCACCAATATATTGTCCTTCACCTAACTCAAGAACATGTCCTGCGTTTCATTCATTTATATTAATGGCTAACTAAAACTTCATCATCTGATTATGATGTATTCCCTGTTAGTGTAATCAAACATTCAAGACCTAAAACTCGTAGATAAGTAGGCATCTCATGGAAAATATAAAACAATGACATCACCAGTTCACCACCTCAGAGGGACATTATTTTCCTTGTTCTTCTATTTTATTCAGCACGACTTTCATAGGGAGGGAATGCATGACGCTGACGCATGCAACGCCCTCGTTCACACCATTATATGGGAGGATGATCTTATCTTGCAGGAATCCAATGGAAACAAACTTACCCCTCCACAAGCCTAGACCCACCTTCATCCTTCTAACACCCCTGAATCTATGTGAATGCATACAAATCACTTTACCTTATCTAATCTCCTTCAGAAGAAAAGTCATTTCATGCAAAAGAAAGAACAGAGGCTTGAAAATAAAAATTTCACACAGGAGATATCCTTAACCCGACAAGTAAAATAAAGAAAAAGCAAAAAATAAAAGATTGATATAGTCTTTCATAATATCATTTCTTTATGACGCCGAATTGTTCAAAGTAGAAAAGCCTAATTGTTAGTTTCAGACACCAAACACTATGTTCCTAAAGTAAAGAAAAAGGATATGGTAATGTCAACGGCTATTTTTGGTGGACCAAATTCTATTTTGGTCACGCAACCATGTTTCTTGAATTTTCCTCCACAACCTTCCCTTTCCTTCTCTTTCAAAAATGAACAAAAACAATTAGCATTTTCGACCACGTATGTCTACATTAATCTACGTATGTATGTCTACATTATCTTCGTCTACATGCAAAGAAAAACTATATTAATAATAACGGTGGACCTAGTTGAAAGTTCTATTGACAGAGGCTGCTGTATGAATAAGAGGACCACTAAGCTGTATATAATCCAAAACCCAAAATTCAAAGTGGAAAGTTACTTAAAAATAATCTAAATGATATTAATAAGAAATTGACTTACTTTTCTCAAAGGGGCAGGGCATGATAAGGGAATCACTTAATTACTTTAATATAAAGATATACTATCAATAACATTGATTCTTTAACTCACAACCTTGCAATGAGGACTAAGCACAAGGAAACCTATCCCCTCTTTAATGGAGTAAGTATAGGGAGCTCTGGCCCTTCTCATCCGTTGCTTTTACCAAGAGCTTACAACAACCAACCAATAATAAGGATGAAAACTGGATGCTTTGATAAGTAGAACTACTTTTTGTTGCCAATAATTGGTACCCAGTTCCACTTACCAATCTCCTCAAAGGATTTCTAGAGCAATAATATGACGAATCAAAGACACTAACAAGACTTAAACTCTGCCACCTGACATTTGCATTAGGTGTTAGGACTGATGACAAATAGATCCCTCCTACATTTTCAGGAATTAAAAGACATTCATATAGAAAAACCTAAGCAAGCATATCAACACCATAGCTGGCATACATCAGTGATGCTATGAAGTTTTGCTAAACAGAGCACACTGGCTGAATGAAAATGTAAAGATGAGAATTTTCTAAGGTTGCATTTAGAATCTGTGATGTCGTTGAGTAGCAAATGTAAGAAAAGAGTCAAGAGACTAATTTTCACAGTTTTAGTAATAAATTGTACTTCGCAGTTTGGCCAGCCCCTATAATGGGAAGCAAAAAGGGTTGTGAGTGTTCATAGTTGCAGCTGTGAACATTCAAGACTTTTTGGCTTACTGTATAGGCTCAATGAGAACTACAATCAAATTATGACCAAAGAAACCCAAGCTCAAGTGTCTGAAAAAATACACTAACCCTGAGACTGCATTCTTTGCCTTGTGTCACATTTTTAGCGCAAGAATATTTTTAAACTAACATCACAAAGCATCTGTGTTTGCATTAGGTAATACCGTAATAGTCATGTTAAATCCACTAATGCAAAAAGGCAGAAATGAGCAATCCACCAAAAATAATTTACTACCAAAGCTGCTCTCCATGCACTGATGGAGAGGAGTCTAAAGTTCCTCCAATAAGCAAAAGGAGAGCCAGATAAAACTCAGTACTCTTTTCCATCGCTTTTAAAAGAAAAAGGAACCTAGGTCAGCAAACGTGAAGCGACAAAGACTTCGCTGGTTTTGGTTAAGGATATTGTAAAACCAGAACAGTCTCTTCCTGAATTTGATTTATATAATGCAGTGACTAAATCTAATAATGGAGTCTGACAGTGATCAAACTAATGGGACTCCACCTATCCATGGATACATCATACATGGAGTCCATAGTTGTTCCCCTAAACATACATCCTAAGCAAACTACACTATGCAGGATTCTTCAATCTTTCATGAAAAGAACATTATAGAACAATTCTTTTTAGAAATGTATATAGGATTTCTCATGAAAAAAAATAGTGAAACATAAAGAAACTCAAACAATTAAAGAAATCGAAGCCTCTAAAATTTAGTATCTAATTAGACATATAAATGAAAGATGTCAATTAGATTTCTTCTCTACAGATACGTTATTTTAGTTGGGTGAAAAAGAATATACCGACTCGGTAAGTATCGGAGAGCAGAATGAACACCATTACACCATCAATCTCAGGTTACAATAATGGCGTTACAAGATTCTGCAATTGGAGTAAATTTTCACACCCTCTCTGACGGTGTATCTCAGTTTTGTTCATCCTGAAAAGAAAAAAATACAACGTATTCAATGCCTGTTGAAGATCATAATCACTTATTTTCTAATATTAAACGAAAAAAGATAATTCTGAGATCAGAAAAATATTCAAAGATAGTGAGAAATTTTAAACCAAGCCATTCATTTCCGAAACCTATAATCATGCGCTGGCCATATCAGAGCTATTCCAATCAAATTACCAAAATATATATTCAGATGACAACCTATAGTGAAGCTAGAAACGTTGTATAACTAAAAGAAAGACCAACTGAATTAAAAGGAACTTATAAAGATTGATGTACTTGAAGTTGAAGTAATACATGCAGATGAATCAAGTGCGTGCAAGAGGGGTAAAAACAAATAGTGTATGTGTCATGTGCAACCTTGATATTTTTCGTCAAAACTGTCCTAGAAGACAAGTACAAAATGAACATCACTAATACACACATGTAGCATTCATCATCAAAAGGAAACAGTGGATTTTGTGCATACAAAAGTTTTTACTCATGGACCCATTCACTCATTTTCTATAAAGCTCTCACATGAAATCATACATCCTTTGAACCAAGCTTATGACATCTACGGCTCCAAATACATATCCACGTTATTCACTGCTAGCCTAAATAATTGCGTACACATAGATAGTACGCAGGCAACTTCCTTGATATCGTTATGTATAGATAATGCACACATTTCACAAGTTTGGATTATCCAATCAACTTTTCTTAATCTAATTTACTCATAAACATAGTGGCTAATCACATCAAATTTCACATACTTGTAACTTTCAATTAATAGATACTTCCAGTAACGAAATCGAAATTCGTAAAACACCAATAAGTTATTTCAAGCAAATAAAATGAAATTGAATTAGTAAAAGTGGCAATTTAACATTACCTTAGAAGTAGGAGGTAGTGCAGCTTTAGAAGTCCAATTAGGAAGAGATCCTTCAAGTATCCTAGAAGACTCTGTATAAGCTGATCCAATACCCACACCAGCACCAAATGCTAAAGCTGCCCATCGAGATGCAGGACCCCCTTAACAACAACAATGAACAAATCAACTCAAAATCTAGTGAACATAAATGAGTAATTGCAGCCCTGAATTCGCCCCTAATTCACTAAAAATATCAGAATAAAATTAGGGCAAGATGAAAAAGAGACTTACTAAATAGAACGAGAGAGCTTACAGCACCGGCGACAGAAGTGTAAAAAACTCGACGAAGACTCAAGTCTATACAAGCATCCCATTTTGAGTTTAGGATATCACCATCGTTACAGACTATTTTCTGTTCTTCTTCTCCCACCATTTTCAACCCTACTTCTCGTATCTCTCTTTCTCAGAAAAATCTGATTTATTGAAGACTACCAAAACAAAGAGAGATGGAGGAGTGTAAGATCCAACGTGCCAGAAATGCTGAGATCTGCACGAGTGACTCGCGTGCTCACCGTAACATAATTTGAGGGTAAAGTTCATAATTTGAGGGTCCAAAGTGGATTGACAAGCCCAGTCAGTTTCTCACAATGGGAAAAATACATATCGTTCGATGTTGAGCTGGTCATCCTCAACAAGACAGGTCGTCCCAGTTTGAGCCGAGGATCGTCCACTCAGAGATGAGGCTCGTTCCAGCTTCTTAACCATTTATCCAACGGTTTTATGTCTACCATATCTATATAAATTATCTTTCATCACCAATAGACTCATACAACTTTTATTTATCAAATTTGTTCTTGGGTGTTTTACAAAATGGTCACACTTTCTTAATTTGTTTCACAAAATGATCGTACTTTAAATTAATGTTTACAGATTGGTCTTTCTCCATCCGACTCACAAAAAACGAAAAAAACGGTAAATATGTGACTAATCTACCCCTTCTTCTATTGTAACCGTGGGAGCTGAACCATGGTTAACATGCGTCTTATGTGGCACTCCTATGCACCTGTGGCACTGACACGCCAACTGACAGCTTGACAACGTGGCATTCCACCTGGCAGTATGACACGTGGCAAAATTTTATGTGGCTGGAAATATGACCGTTGCCCAACGGCCTGATCTGATTTTCACTATAAAACTACACACCTGCAGACACAACCACACACTCATACATTCTCAGGAACAAAAACCTTCATATAACCTAATATGTTTAGAATGGGGTGGTGGCAAGATGGAAGAATGGTGCAGTACCAGTTCCGGGGACACATCAGGTAGCAAGAACAAGATCAGCAATAGCAATTATTGTTGTATGTATGGGAAAAATATGCATGAGCCAATTGACTGTCCATGGATCTATTCTAGATGCAAAATTGTACCTTGCAATGGTGTGAGGAAGCTGTTGAAAGCACAAACTGATGATCATGCTGGTGAGAAGTTCTTCAGCTGCATATGCCCATACTTTGAATGGTTTGCAGATGCTACAACACCTGGAAAAGCAATGCAACTTCAGCTTCCATCTCCACTTTCCTGCTTTGCTTGTGGTGACAAAAGCCATACGAAAAGAAACTTTCCATGGGAAAATCAACCCTGCAAGAAGAAGAAATGTAAGGGCACAGTAACATTAAATATATGTAATAATGAATATAACTCTGGAATAGCTTACCTCAAATGTACCAACTATCTGAAGTTTCAATGGCTTTCTGATGTTGTTTTCCATGAAACCAAAGCCGCAACCCTGAAAATGACAGAATTATGCAAGCAAATAGGCAATCTAACTATGTAAAATGTAATCAGTGACAATGAACAATCAATAAAGAAAGAAAATTAAGTTAATTACATATATATGAATACCTATTAATAATTAATATAAGTTTGTTTAAGTTAACTGCAAACAGATGCAGTGAAATCCATTCAAACAAGCACCATAAACATCCATTCAAACAAGCAAAAAAACAACAAGGAACTGAAACCGAACTAAACCCAACACAGCATCATTTAACTACCAGCAACTAGTCTTCATTGAGTAGCAGAGAAGGTCACCTTCTTTGTCTTTGGTTTAGGGACTATGAATGTCTGAGAAAGAGTCTGAGACAACCCAACAGCACCACTGATGGTCTGGCTCAATGTCTGTTGCACAGATCTACCACCAGACCTACCTCCCCTAGAACCTCTTCCACCTCTTGAACCCCTGCCACCCCTAGATCCATATGATGCAAATGTAGGCTGAGAAGATGATGCAGTTGTAGGCTGAGAAGATGATGCAGATCCTTTTTCTCTTCCCCTCTTACTTGCCCTTCTACTGGTACTCAGCTTTGCAGGATCTGGGTTAGTAGTCTTGTGACTTCCTACTTCCACCATAGTTCTATCTTTTTGTTTTTGGATTAGATCCAACTGGTGCACCAGCACATGTCCTCCTGTTATGACCAGGCATCTTGCATCTCTTACAAGTTTTGACCACCTTCTCACTCACAACAGTGAATTAGGAAGGGAGATTACCTTCCAGTGTCTCTCCTTATAGCATTTTGCAGCATTGTATACAAGGTAGTGCAGCTTTGATCCTTTGAAGTGTGTCTTCAAGTTCTTGAACATATGACTGGGTAAAACAGAGCATTTCAGAAACTAGTTACACATCTTAAAGAATAATGTTTAAAGAATAACAAGATTTCCTTTAAATAATAGGATATTGTAAGACTTATCGAAGGCAGTATCTTTTGAAATGTTCAGGGAAAACCTCATCCAATGACTCTTGGAGACCTTTTTGTCTGTCTGAGATAAAGGTTAGCTTGCCAGCAGGATGGTCTTCAATAAGTGGCTTCAGCTCTTTCATGAATAAGTGCCAATTTTCCACATATTCATTTCTGACCACCTTTATAGCTAGAGTCACTATCCCATTTTGTCCATCTAAACCAGTAGCTGCCATTAGACATCCACCATGTTTTCTAGTCAAGTGGCAGGCATCAAAACCAATGATTGGTCTACCACCATCCTTTCATCCTTGAATTGGTGTTGCAAACGCAATCATCATGGACTCAAAACATTTGTCCTCACTGAAACAAAGCATACAATCATAAGACATAAGTTAGCATAGGATTTTATGATGTTATACATAAATAAACAAGTTATAGTACTATTACTATAAGAAATAGGCTAACTTAGTAAAGTTAGATTGAAACTCACCTTCCAACAGTGTAATTTGTAACAAAACCATGATTAATTGCTTCTACCATATCACAAAAGGCTGGAACCAGCCTATAAGATTCATCATAGCTTCCATTGAGTCTTTCTTAAGTCATTGTTCTTGCTCTCCAAGCAACATGATATGGAACATTGGTATTGTGAGTAGTAAAGAATTGATCTTTGAGTGCATATGGCAGTGGCATTGCATCTCCTCTCTTTATCTTGTCATACAAATACTCAGCAACAAATTCTGCATTAGCTGCTCTATTCCTGGTCTTCAGTTGAGTTGTACATGTATGCTTTAAGTTAAACCTCCTCACAGTAAAAGTTGGTTCACCCCTGGTAACACTTGCCTAGATAAAGAACTTGCAGTCTTGAGATTTGTTGAACCTGCATATAACTTTTATCCTTTCATTGTCATTGGGCTTAAGCTTGTACTGGAATCTCTTCTTAATGGCATAACCCCTAAGGTGCTTCTTGAAGTCATCTTTTTCCATAAACTGCATTCCCACAAACATTGTGTCAACATCAACCATGAGTAATGTATTCCCATCAGCATCAGGAAACAACTCTCCATAGTCATCTGCATCAATATCTGGACCATGCACTTGCTCAAACTGATTGTACCATGGATTTTGTTTCTGATGAGTTGGCTCATTACCATACTCAATAGGTCCTTGGACTTCTGTTACACCTACATACACATAAGGACTTGGGTTGTCAGTTCTTTATACATAAGCAAAAAGAATAACATTATTAAAAGGTAAAACCCTATAAGTTAGACAATTACCTTCACCATCAGATTCAGAGCTTGAACTGTCATCATCACTATTGTAATCCTCATTACCCTCAGTATCATAAGGAACAATTTCTTTTCCTTTTGGATCTTCCTGGTCACCTTCCTGCTCCATACCACTGGCTTGTACTTCATTGACTGCTTCCATATACTGTTGTGGATGTACAGTGTCAACCCAATTGTGGTCCTTAAAGTAATTGTTCACAAATTCACAGTATACACCAATGCCCATTTCTTTAGTATCAGAAACTGGACTTCTTGGATCATCAATTGGATGACAGACATCTTCAACATCATTAGCTAGTTGAATGTTCTCATACTCCAACTCATCTTGTTTGTTTCAGCACTAAATACAACATTCTCATAATCATCATCATCAACATTCACATACTCATCCACATTCTCCAATAACCTCTTGCTACTGCCACTACATCTGCTCACTGCATCAACAGATTTCTTAATTAGCCTTGGACTCCTTCTAACCAAATGTGGTGATATAGTGCATGTTGACTTCTTCTTAGGTGTGGCAAACATCTCTGGATCAAGTCTGACTGGTGAACAAGCATAGTTAATGCATGTTACTGAACTACTTCTAACCTTGGATGGTGTTGAGTCCCTCTTGTTTGATATCCCAGAACTTTTAGCACATCCATCACCAGGAGGCACAATCCTGTCACTAACATTGCACCATAAATTCACATACCCTTCCTCAACAACAGCCTTATCCCACATCTCATACCAATATGAATCATTAACCATATATTCTGGTTTATCATTACCAATCCAAATCACCTCAACCTTCTTATTTGGTGCTACCTTAAAAGAAGCATGAACTTTATCACAAAATGCCTTCAACCCACCAGAATTAACATCCATATTTTCAAAATATTGAACCTTATTAGTCCAAAACCATTCTGCCCTAAAACTCCTAGTTGGGTACTTCACATACTTCCTGCACAAAATTGAACAGACAATGAGTGAATAATTAACATTTACTAAGTTAACATGTAATTAAAATCTATTAAATTTTACAAATCAGTGTAACCAAAAAAAAATCCCCAATTTCAGAAATATTAGGGTTTATGAAGAAAATCCCAAATCCCAAAACATAATCGAATTACAACAGTTACAGAAAACCCCTAATATTTTCTAACCCAAATTTAGGGTTTATCAGCAAAAAATCAAAATTCATAAAATTAGGGTTTCTGAATCGAGTTGTAAATCTACAAAAACAGTATAAAGATGAAGGGTATTTACCTCGTGATGTTTGTAAACTTCTTAATTAAGAAAACTCCCACTGATTATCAGAAGTTGAGTAACAGTTCGGTAACTGATGTGAAGAACTCTCTAAACTCGTCTAAGCTTTACAACTTTAGTATAACAAGATGAAGAGGAAATGATATCGAAGAAATCTCTGAAAAATCTGGCATGAAATGTACTGGTTCATGTTTTCGCCATCATCTTCTCCATTTCTTCAGAGAATAAGATATCGAACAGAGGCGGCAACAAATGAGGTAGGAAATGGATGTTTCTCATATTTGTGTTAGGGTTTTCGTTGGTTTTGATCCAACGTCCCATAGTTTTTAGAGATTTGTTTCTTCATTTGCACACGTGCGGATCATTTTATCGAGAGGTAATTAGGTAACTCCACCTGCTGCAGAAAGCTGACATTTGGACACACGTGCAAATGACATAATCGAGGGGTAATTAGCTAACTTTACAACCCGACAAACGTCTGATGCGTGACATAACACAGCCATTACATGTCTAGTGACCGTTTTGTTAATACTTTGTAACAGTGGGATCGATTTGTAAACCGGAATATGAAAGTGGGACTGTTTTTATAAATACCCTTTTTTCTATCCAACTTTTTCCATCAATATATTCCTTATTTTTAGTTGTTTCAATCAAAGTATTTCTCTTTATGGATCCTAATTTGGAAAATGAGGAAGCGCAAGTAGTAGTAGTGTTATATTTCCAACAACAACAACAATGGATGCTTCAAGTGGATCAAATGGATGAAAATTCAGACGAATAGGCAAATTTATACACGGGCCAGGTACCGCGAGCTCCACAACCGAAAGCAGTATTGACAAAAAGATATAAATGGAGATTTCAAGAGGAAGTACATCAACAAATGATACATGATTATTTTATCAACAGATGTTTATGTATTCCGCAACACTTGGTTATTATGCTTATCGGGAAGTTTTGTCATTCAACTATCAATTTGATGCACGAAATGTACGGGGACATTGTCCTAAACAAAAGGTCACAACAGCCTAAGAATTCCAGGTTACAGTGATGCCCCAACCTAATCTCCTGCTTACCTAATAGATTACAACTTAATTGAAGTATCAACCTAAATTACCGATTTAAGAATCATAATTACATAAAGTGCTGATAACAAAATCCAAACTCTCTGATATTATATAAATGAAAATCTCTCGAGTGATATGAATATATTAGTATGTTGTTATACAGAGAAAGAAAAAAAATACTTATATAAAAGATAAATAAACATTTTTAGTTCGCTACAACTTTAAGCTACGAAAACGGATATCTTCACATGCACCATTTCTTCGTATAACTGAAACTGAAGTGGGAACAAGTGAGCACATCATCCCAAAGGGTACCCAATGAAAACAAATAACTTTCAAGTAATCACTAACATGCTAGTAAAAGATAAACAATTTAAGTGTGACAATATAAGAAAGCAATTAACACCTTTTACACCAAGCACCGAGCACAACATCAAAATATAACATTTTAAGAAAGGAAATACATATTTTGCAGTCCATGATACAATCTATGCGATCAAACTAGTATGATATGCAAACGACTGTTCCCCCAAATACCTCATAGATAATATTGCACTTTCCGTGCTATTTAAACATAAATTTACCATACAAAATGAAAAGTAGTAATTTGTACTACTGTGCTACAATAATATTTATACTTTCCGTGCTTAATAAAATAATATTTATACTTCTCGTGCTGAATCAACTTAGCAAGGAACCATGGGTAATAATCCATAGAAACTACATGCGGGGATAGTAGGTAACATATATGACAACTCATACACATTCAATTACACACAAATATGCTCACAAGAAGTAAAGGCGTACACCATGCTCGCAGTTAAAAAGAAACCTAATGATTACAAGAAGGTTACAAGAGCTCCCACCTAATTTGCAGAAAAAACGTGCATACTTCAAGAATTTTTTTCGACAAGTCTACATAATAGTCGTTCATCATCGTCATCATCTTGAACGTGTAGTTACCATCTTTCTGGTTCTTCATCAACACGGCCTCATATCATCAAATTAACATCCATTCCCTAGTGTTCTCAGACTATCAATCCTCTTTATCACCATCAGAGTCTACACATCTCAACGAAAACCAGAAATCCTAACTATTAGTCTCTCTCTGATTCATTTCCTAAATCCCACCATCGATTCTTCATTATCAGCAGCAATAACTTATACTTTGTTTGTTCTTCCTCATTACATGATTAGTTTAATATCATCAAACGCTATCACCAGATTTGATAGCAGAGGAGAAGAGAAAAAATGGAAGAAAGAAGAAGAGAAGAGACGAAAATGATTATTCCTTCAATCGGTTTGGTATAAAACCAAAATTTGTTTTACTAAGGCACCCAACCAAGCAGATATGGGCAGCCAAAAGGAAAATAAGTATATTGTTTGGGATTGGGGTGCCCTGAGCAATAATCTGATTGCCTTAAAATCTTTAGCATAGAAAATGACTATTTTACCCTTTATATAATTCCGATGATTTCTTATTCGTCCGGTATCCAAATGACGCGTTCAAATTTTCGATTTTGCATAATCTTTCGAGATCTATCCAATGGTACTAGTTTCATGTTCATATTCAATTAATCAAGTCATTAGCAGATAAATCGTCTTTTGACTAGTCAAATAGAGGTGACGAGCTTGTGAATCCTTACATTTACGATCTTCCAGCGGATGCCTATGATAAGTACATTCGTATGGCGAAAATAACAGCATACTCAAATCTCGGGATGTTTTTTGAAACTGTGGTCAACCATTTTGGTCACGTTTTTTGCGACAACCAACGCAAGATGGTGTAAACTGATTACTAATTGAAAATGCGAAGAGAGACTTTACCGAAATTTTAGGTAGCCTTGATTGCATGCATTGGGTATGGCATGGATGTCCTTATGCTTGGAAACGGAAGTATAAGGAACACTACTTAAAACCAATCGTTATTCTGGAAGCGGGGGCTTCTTATGATTGTTGGATATGACATGCTTCTTTTGGACTCCCGGGTTAAAATAACGATATCAATATTTTGCACAAGTCTCCTTTGGTTGAAGAATTGTAAGTATGGAAATGCTCCAAATGCAAATTTCATAGTCAATGACAATAACTATATGATGGGGTATTTTCTGATGGACATAATTTATCCAGCGTGGTCAACTTTAGTTCAAGCTTACAGTGAGTTACCCGAAGTCGGGGAGCACCGTGCTAGACGACATTTCGGCAAAAAGCAGATGGCATGTAGGAAGGATGTTGAACGAGCTTTTTGAATTTTTAAGAGGAAGTTTCATATAATTTGTGGACTATATCTTTCATTTAAACCAATAAAAATGAATAGCGTTATGCTCACCTACGTCATTTTGCATAATATGGTAATCGAGGAGACCCGACGGGATACCAGTTGGACAATTTATCCAAATAAGATTTGAGAAAATAAGTTCAACCCCTTCATGGTGCCTGCAAGAGAGTATAGAATGTTAAAAGAGAGAATTCAAAACATAGGTTTACATTTAAGACTAAAGGAGGATCTGATTGCGCACAATTGGGGAGAATTCGGAAGAAGAAATCCTCACAGGATTTAGTTTTTTTTATTTTATGGTTTGTGTAATTTGATTTGTGAAATTTGAATTAAACAATCTTTGATATTAAAACTAAATCAGTTAGGCCATGATCAATACATTAAAAGATCGTTATTAATCTCTTGGAAATAACAACTACTTGATGCTTGCACATGAACCAATTTTTTTCTCTGTCCATAATGGGGTTCAATGGCTGAAATTTATTAAGGGGAAGAAAATTAATTAACTCATAAAATATCAAGGACCAGTTAATATATATTTTCAAGTTGAATATCATCTGGTAGTCCAGAGGGTTTAGTAAATGAATGAGTTAGAGAAGACGGTGTAGATTGAAAAAGCAGGGGTCTAACAACCACACCCAATATTTCGATTAGGCAATCTGTATGGACAAACTCCAATATAATTCTAAGAGAATCAACTACAAAGTCATACTCAATCAATGGAAATATATCCAAGAGTTGTATCTCTGTTTCTCAATGTAATCAACAAATCAAACAGATAGAATCTGTGAGCCTGATTATTATGAGAAACAACTTGAACGGTACCAAAGACCAATGTTCAAGTGTCAATCAATTTATATCAACAACCAAAGGTTGGATTATCTAATTGATTCAACTACGCGCAAGCTGTGATATTTCAATTATATAAACAAATATAATGCGGAAAAGAAATAACACAGACACCAGAAATTTTGTTAACGAGGAAACCGCAAATGCAGAAAACCCCCGGGACCTAGTCCAGATTTGAACACCACATTGTATTAAGCCGCTACAGACACTAGCCTACTGCAATTTAACTTCGGACTGGAATGTAGTTGATCCTTAACTAATCTCACACTGATCAAGGTACAGTCGCGTTCCTTACGCCTCTGAATCCCAGCAGGACTCTACGCACTTGATTCCCTTAGCTGATCTCACCCACAACTAAGAGTTGCTACGACCCAAAGTCGAAGACTTGATAAACAAATCTGTCTCATACAGAAAAGTCTATTGAATAGATAAATCTGTCTCACACAAAAATACCTATGAGTTTTGTTCCGTCTTTTGATAAATCAAGGTAAATAGGAACCAATTGATACACCAGACTTATATTCCCGAAGAACAGCCTAGTTATATCAATCACCTCATAATAATCTTAATCGTATAGTAGCGAAACAAGATATTATGGAATCACAAACGATGAGACGAAGATGTTTGTGACTACTTTTTATCTTGCCTATTGGAGATTAAATCTCGAGAAAATCTTAGAGAAGATAGTACTCAATACGATAGAATAAAGCAAGATCAGAACACGCAACTACAGAGAAAATAGTTGGGTTTGGCTTCACAATCCCAATGAGGTCTTTAAGTCGTTAACCTATAATGGTTTTAGGAAACACCTAGGTTAAAGGAGAATCGACTCTAGTGGCAACTAGTATCACACAGGAGGTGTGGGGATTAGGTTTCCAAGTTGTTAGAGTTCTCCCTTATATAGTCTTCAAATCAGGGTTTGCAATCAATGTTACCTTGGTAACAAAGCATTCAATATTCATTGTTAGATGAAAACCTGATTAGACTCAAGCTAATATCTTTCAACCGTTAGATCGAACTTAGATTGTTACACACAAATGAAAAGTGACTTTATTTAGATATGGGTAACGTACCTAAACGTGAACACCTTGTTGGATCAACAATAGTAACCGAAGTTAGCCATATGAACACTTTCATATCAACCTTGTTCATCTTAACACAACTAGTTCAAATGACTCAAATGAAACTAGTTATAGAGTTGTTCAATTGCTTATATTCTCATAGAAGTATACAAGACACAATTGAAGCAAAATCGATTTTGATTCACTCGAATCAATTCATGAACATTATAGCCACGGTTTGCAAAAGATTGCATTCCTTATTTTATAAATGTATTAGTTCATGAACAAACCGATCTTAGAACATGACCCACTCAAGTATGCAAACGGGTACGCATACCTAAGTAGTCGGATTCGGTATGGGTTCGCTAGTATGCAAACGGGTACGCATACTATCGTACACCACCAAACTCAGTTGAATTCCTGGACTTGAACTTTACACCGGTACGCATACGGGCACGCATACTAATCCCGGACTTCAACTAACAAACCAGTATGCATACGGGTATGCATACTATGGTTCCCGGACTTTGAATATCTCGCAACAGTTAGCATACAAGTACGCATACTGTGCTATATCCAATCATGGTTAATTATTCTAAACTCTCATTTCAATCATTGAAACATTCTTAGAAGATGACAATAGCTGTCTCACACAAACTATTAGCTTCAAAACAATTTTCAAGTGATCAAATGATCAATACGAAACATTCCGAGTCTACACCAAATGACTGTCTCACATAAATCAAATAACATGTTACCAGGCGATTTTCACATGATCATCTTTTGACTTTCATCAAGAATATAAGATGAACTTTGTTAAAGCGAAAGCTTACCAACACATATTTCGAGAAATATGTAAGCGAGTTAAACTCAACTCGAAATATCAAATGTGTATAATCGAAGTCTATATAGCTATACGACTTTTGTCTCAAATAGGAGATAGAGTAGAAATAGACTTTTGAGTGATAGATGAGTTCAAGTCTCCACATACCTTTTGTTGATGAAGTTCCACAAGCTCCCCTTAGTAGTTCTTCGTCTTCAATCGATGAACGCCGTGGAGTCTAAAGCTCAACTACACATTCTATCCTAATCCGAGACTTAGCTATAAGTAGATTAGAAATCAAGACTTATAGTTTTGACAACTAAACTTGACAAACAAGATTGAGATAGCAACGCTTGCGAGTTCGACCGAGCAGTGCTCTAACATAGATGATGAAGGAGATTGGAGCGTTTTATTTACCAATTTTAATAAGTTTTACATTATTGTAGAAGGGTTGTATTTAGTTTTGGTGTGGATTGTATTAAGTTATTGTCATTCCAAATGCTTAAGTATCATGGAATTTGGAAGATGAGATTCTTCCATCATAAGACTTGCTATAAAGGGAAAAAAACTAATATTTTAGAGCTATGTATAATGGGGAATTTTTTAACGAAATTGAAGTTCCATAAATTACTTAATGATCAAATTCCCCTCTGGCCAAGATCTCATTTAACATCAAACGAAGAAAAAAATCGCCATCATTACCCATACTAGTCCTTCATCATAAATAAATCGAGTCATATCCATCTTGAATCGAGAACTTGAGAAATTTTTATTCAAAATCAAGAACCTCCGCCTATAAGTTGGTGATCCTCGCATTGGGTGTTGATAGATAGGAAAATTCTGATACACATTCTGGTTGTTAGACATCTTAGCAAATGAAGTTACACCAACTTGCCAAAACCTGTTGTAGTGGCTTTTGATTTGAAAAAACGAGATATTCCAATTTGTTCCTTCACCTCCTATTGGTTACATTAGTTCCGGTAACTACTGTATTAAACTCCTATATGTGGTTCACTATTTTCAACACAAATTCTTCGACATATGGACATTTAAGGAGGAACCGATAAATAATTAGTATAAGTTGCAAAGCGGACAAAATGTTATACTACGACTGAAGTTGGACTGTTAGAGTTGGATCAAAGAATTCATTGTACCATGCAAATTTCTGGAGCATTATGAACAAGATTTTATAATGGTTCAAGAAAATAGATTTTTATAGCTATGATCCTGAAAAATCAACACCAACGAAAATTGTGGAAGCTAAATAACGCATATACCACCAAATAATTCCTCGAATGAAAAATCTTGTTTTTTTTTAAAGATCTATAATCATATCAGTCGGATGCTTATGAGAATTATATTTATGATCAACCATAGTAGCGTTTGTGAGAATTACACAAATAGACAAGGCGAAAGATGCAGTATTTGCTCTAGCGAGAAAAAAATGATTGATCTCTCATATTATGTTGCTTGCTTTCTAATGTATCACACTCTTCATGTCTCAATTTCTATGTTGATTATTGGATAACAAGAAAAGTCATCTCAGTGCCATAATTACCATCAGCTTTAAGCCAATGATTTTCAGCGAGATTTCTATAAACCCATCTTAGGGAAGTTAACTATCATATGATGTGTTAGCCACGGTTATGTTTATATGATGAACCCATCTTTGGGGAATTTACATCTTCATCCCGATTAGATTCATCATGTCTGAATTGGGGAGGATGTTATAGCAGCGCATGCTCTACCGCCAATACTTCTTAAATCAAGACACATAGTTTGTGTTAATAGTAGGGTTTAATTAAATCACGGGAATTGAAAAAGCGAGGGTCTAACAACCACGCCGAATATTTCGTTCAATCTGTATGGACTAACTACAATATAACTCCAAGAGAATAACTAGACAATCAAACTCAATCAAGGAAAGATATCCAAGCGTTATATCTCTTTCTCAAATCAATCAGCAAATCAACAGGATAGAATCCGTGAACTGAATGGTATGAGAATAACTTGAATAGTACCAAAGAACAATGTTCAAGTCTCAATCAATTTACATCAACAACCAAAGATTGTATTTACCAATTGATTGAACTACGCACAACCTGTGATATTTCAATTATATAAATAAACAAATATAATGCGGATAGGAAATAACACAGACACAACAAGTTTTGTTAACGAGGAAACCGCAAATACAGAAAACCCCCGGGACCTAGTCCAGATTTGAACACCACACTGTATTAAGACGCTACAGACACTAACCTACTACAAGTTAACTTCGGATTGGAATATAGTTGAGCCCTAACTAAGTCTCACACTGATTAAGGTACAGTCGCGTTCCTTACGTCTCTGAATCCCAGCAGGACTCTACGCACTTTATTCCCTTAGCTGATCTCACTCACAACTAAGAGTTTCTACGACCCAAAGTCGAAGACTTGATAAACAAATCTGTCTCACACAGAAAAGTCTATTGAATAGATAAATCTGTCTCCCATAGAAATACCTACGAGTTTTTGTTCTGTCTTTTGATAAATCAAGGTGAACAGGAACCAATTGATACATCGGACTTATATTCCCGAAGAACAGCCTTGTAATATCAATCACCTCACAATAATCTTAATCGTATGGTAGCGAAACAAGATATTGTGGAATCACAAACGATGAGACGAAGATGTTTGTGGCTACTTTTTATCTTACCAATCGGAGATTAAATCTCGAGTAAATCTTAGAAAACATAGTACTCAGTACGGTAGAATAAATTAATATCATAACACGCAACTACAAAGAAAATAGTTTGGCCTGGCTTCAGAATCCCAATGAAGTTTTTAAGTCGTTAACCTATAATGGTTTTAGGAAAAACCTAAGTTAAAGGAAATCGACTCTAGTCGCAACTAGTATCACACAGAAGTGTGGGGATTAGATTTTCCAATTGCTAGAGTTCTCTCTTATATAGTGTTAGAGCATAGTTCGGTTGAACCCACCAAGCGTTGGTATGTCAAGTTTTGTTGTCATATTTTAGTGAATCAAAACTCATTTAAGAGTCGCTTGATTATGTACTAGAGACAACTTCGTATAGGTTAGACTAGAAAGTCTAGGAATATGAGACATACAAGTATTACTCGAAGACCTGAAGAACGTGAAGAAGTAACGAGCTACAATGACGACATCATCCTTCCTCTTGAGGTTAGTAATATTGACTTGAATTGTTTTATTCCTAACGTATCTTTCAAATCGTGCTATATTGAAAATATAACTGCGAAGCTGTGAATGAATATTTTGATCTAGTGGTGAGACATGATCATATGATCATAGTATTAAGGAATTAGACTATGAAGTATAACGCTTATCTTTCGAACTTCGTAGATATGACATCGACATAATCGTATGAATGCTATTGTGATTATGTGTATGGGTAAAGGTGAATATTTTATCCTAGGAAACAATGTTTTACATTTGTTTAAAGGAAGTACATTCATGAACTTGTTTTATGAATCGAAAGGGAAATCGCTAGGCTTATTGGTATTGTTATTCATTGAATATCTTTGGATTACCAATATGTGTGAGTTGGTAGAACCGATCATAACTTGTTATGTATCTTGGTATAACTAATCACAATGTCTGACTTATGATTTGGTATGACTAGTTTTGATTAATTAGTATAACCTATCCTAAGTAATCACCTGAGATGGTATGATCGATATTTGTAATTGGTGTGACCGATCCTAGTAATTGGTGTGACCGATCACAAAAGATGTAATTGATCCTTGTAATTGGTGTAACCGGTCCTAGTAATTGGTGTAACCGATCCTGGTAATTGGTGTAACCGATCCTAGTGACTGGTGTGACCGATCACAAACAATACCATGAGTATATGGTAACCGGTCCTGGTAATTGATGTAACCGATCCTGGTAACTGATGTAACCGGTGTTGGTAACTTGTGTGACCAATCACAATTGTTCCATATTAAGGTATAACCGATCCTAGTGATTGGTAGAACCGATTGAACCCATGAATGTTATTTGATATTTGATCAATCACATAGTTGTCTTGGAATACAGATGAACCAATTCTAAACTTGTTTGGAAGTGTGGTATAATCGATTCCAAGATTGTAAATATGAAAGATGATTTACAAAGAAAAGATGTCAATATACTTTGAACACGAACATTAACTCTTATCTTTTATTGTTCAAAGATATTCCTTAATTACTCAAGGAGATCCCAGTCCGAAATAAATTAAGAATCTTTTAATTAAGGTTGTTAGTTTTATATGCTTTAATTACCTGCAATTAAATGCATATTTCTAGAGAATAAAAATTAGTAATGTGCATTTACTAATTGGAGATTTTCTATTGAGTGATTTCGGAAAATATTGGACAAAGCATTTCCTGGAATTATGAAAACCGATTGGGTATTTATTGCATATCTTGAGAATACTTTCGGTTTTGGAAATTCCTTGGTATCCAAACATCCTTGGTCTATAAATACCTAAGTTTGCATTTCTAGCAAACTATCTTAAAAGCCAGGCAAACTTCATCTTTTTGTTGTTTCTGGTGGAGCCGTCTATCCGGAGAGGAAACTACCCTAATTAGGCGAAATCTCTTACGACCGCTCGTTTAAAGACTTATGTGGGATCAAGAAGCTCTACGAGTACCGTTGGTGGGAAACTAGATAATTGTAGTTTATTAATTTTCGATTGATTTGATTGACTAACGGTTGTTGAACTTTGATTGCACCTAGTTTGTTTATTCTTGAGAATCTTCTCTTTTGATATAAGATTCACTCAAACTAGATCGAAGTGTCGACGGGATCTTTAGAACTGTTTGTAGATCTACAGACATCTTATGATAATCCATTGTTAACAGACTCCGTTCTGTGCGTGATTGATCACAAGAGATTCAAGTGGTGTTGTGCAGGTTTAATTGAAGATTAAAGAAGATTTCTTATTGGTTTCTCATATCTTTGTGTAGCACAAACCTTGATCGGCTGGGATCCAACTATAATCGGATTTATTCGATTGATTAGTTGCGTGAAATCGGTAACACCTAATAGTTCTCTTGAGATCTATTTTGATTGTTACAAATCTGAATCTTATTACTTAGGTAATAGAGATTGGATTGATCTAACCAGGCAAAAGAGTTTATTAGTTTAAACAGAAGAGCCTTTGCATATGACTTGAGATAACTTTATCTGGAAAGAATCAAGAGAGTTGTTACTAAACAGATTTGTTGTTCCTTTACTGTTTGGAATACGATCCAAAGGAATTATTTCAGTGCGTGCACTTATCGAATGTCGGAAGCGCATGGATACTGAAGAAACTAAGTGAACTAGGGTTAGTTGCTTGGTCTCAACTATACGAAGTTGGTTTAGATTTTTATAGTGGCTTAATTCTGAGAGTATTCAATTCTGGACTAGGTCCCGAGACTTTTCTACATTCGCGGTTTCCTTGTTAACAAAATCTTGTTGTGTCTTTTATTTCTATTTCCTCAATTATAATTGTTTATTATAATTAGAAGTAAAATACACAAACATTAACTCCGTTTTACTTGATAGTGATCCTATAGAGTTTAGTTAAGTCCGAACCTATTATCAAGTAATCACACTTTGATTGTTGTATTGTCTCGATCTCGTATCCATAGACGATCACACAAAGTGTGAATACAGATTTGTTGTATTGTCTCGACTTTGTCCATAGACAATCACTTTTGGTAAGAGGACTTATAAGTGGATATTTTAAAGATTGTGGTGTATTTGGGTACCCTCGTCTTTTTAATTGGTATCAGAGCAGGCAAACACGAAAAGATCTAACAATCTGTATTTGGTGCGATCCAACCTATAAGAAATGAATCAAATGAATGATTCAATTAACGTAGTTGCAGGATTTGACTACTTCAAAGACTCGTGGTGGAAGACACGAATGAAGTATATGATACTCTTGTTCCGAAATTTGTTAGGAATTGAGATTATGCCTATGTATGTCTTGGTTGAGCTACATAATTCCTCAGATATCATAGAAGTGTATCTCATGGTATTGTCTACTAACAAGTTTAGTAACGATGATACAATATTCTATGTGACATGTTGTATCTTGAAAATTAGCGCTGGCAAACAGGTGGGTCGGGGCTGGCCTGTTACGGGTTACACGGGTTCGGGTTAACATGGGCCAAAACCTGCGGGTTGATATTCTTCACGGGTGGTCATTTCTTCAACCCGTGCCCGTAATGGGTAAAACTTGCGGGTTCACGGGTTAGCCCGTTTCTTGTTAGTCAACTCGCCAGAAACCGATTTGACAGAGTTTCCTCTGATTTCTGATCTATTTCTGACCACATTCACACCAAAATTTAAAAACTTAATGAAAGGATCAAGAAAATTGCAAAACTTGACACTACTTTTGCATTTGCACCATAAAAGGAACACAGTTACACTTGCACAATATACTAATCATTAGTAGTTTAATACTTCATCAGTAATCAGTTCATGATATCTTCAACAAAGAAAAATGCCCTTCAAGAGTCAAGAGACTCAAGACCGTAGTAATACCATTGTTTGTACTTTGTGAGTCTGTGACTTTGTGTCCAACAATAAAGATATTAATAACCACTTCCTGCACAAAATATATATTGTGGTTAATCAAAAAAAGTGACAACTGTCCAGAAAACATCTCCAATCTCTTTTCTATACAAAATTTGGAGACTTTTATAAGTAACTGTCTGTCCAAAAAAACATTCTCATTTTCCATGTCTATCTTTGAATTGAGTTGCTCCAACTATTCAATAAGAATCTATAATTCAAGCAAAAAAAAATCAAAAAAAAAAAAAAATCAAGTCAAAAACATGGAATTTGCATAATTACCCCGCTTTATATTGAAGAATGAAGAAGTACGCATACTAATTAGACGCATAAGAACTTACTTCCCCATCCTCCACTGCCCCATCCTCCACTGCACCAAGTTCAAATCCTAATACATCTTCTCCAATAATTCCATTGTCCTCATCCAAATCTTCTTTTCCTACATGGATAAAAAAAATCAAAGTTATATATGAAATTTAGACATTCACCTAAATGGAAAATTACTGACTTATGCACCACTTAGGCACACTTACCGATTCCATGAACCCAATCACGGGTTGTTATCACCGCCTCAGCATTTTCAGGTAATAAGGAACTGCGAAATCGATCAATTACCCTTCCACCAATGCTAAATGCAGATTCCGAAGCGACGGTTGAAATAGGAATTGACAAAATATCCCCCGCCATTCTTGAAAGTACTGGAAATCGATGTTCCTGGGCCTTCCAATACATTAGGATATCAAATGGTTTATCCAAAGAACATCCATATTTCTCGGTAAGATAGTGATCCAACTCTGACAAGTCAGATTGCAGATCACCACCACTTTCCTGTGTTGCAGCATATTCCTGTATGAAACAAGCAAGAAGTGAGTGCAAGGTACCAGTTATCTTCTATGAGAAGATACCAAACAACTTCAAAAACGCACTTGGTTAAAACAGAAAATAATACAAGACCACATGTACTTCATAAGTAAGCTTTAAAATTACCTGGAGCCACTCACTTCCCTTATGGGCATAATTCCCACCAATTTGAATACCCATATTCCGAGTTCCAGTGCCAGAAGCTCTTGAATTTGATAATGTGTAATACTCATTATAAAGTTTTTTCATATCTTCACGCACATCATCAACTTTTCTTTCTAATTGTCTTACATCAGTATACAACTTGGAGTAAGCAAAGTTTAGATACTTCAGTTTCAATCTAGGATCTAACACAAGTGCCATAGCCAATATAGGACTCAAGTTCTCCCAGTAACTGTAAAATTTAATTTGCATCTTCTTTACCATGTCCCTAATGTATTCAATTTCATTTGTGCTTTCTTTTTTTAATAACACCTGAACTTGACAAACTCCTTCAAAATAAAGATTGGAAGTAGGATACTTACTACCGGAAAATAAAGTTGTGAGATCATAAAACGTCTTGAGAAACTTTGTAACTACTTCAATTTTCTCCCATTCTTCATCAGTTGGACAGTCTTTATAGTCTGGATCCACCTCCTTCAAATGAGCGAAAACACTTTTATAAACAAGACAACTATCTAACATAAGATAAGTTGAATTCTACCTATATAAAATAAACATTCAGTTTCAGTGAGTAATATTATATACAATAATATAATTCTCTAACTGTATAAGTATAACAAAATAAAAGTGGAAACCCACCTTGTTTTCACGTCTTGACGAATACCTCTTCTTATTGCAGACATTCCTAAAGTATTAACAATGTCCAAGAACTTTTGCTTTCTTACTTGGGACTTCTTAAGGGCCTTCACTGACTTTCTTATCTTAAGTACAGCTGGATCAATCTTCACAAGTCCATCTTTTACAATAAGAGCTAAGATGTGAGCACAACAACGCACATGAAAGTATTTTCCCTTGTTAAACAGGATCTTCTTTGCAACAAGTCTACTCTGCATAATTCTAGCACAAGCTCCATTATTTGCAGCATTATCCAAGGTGATGTTGGATACTTTGTCTTCAATTCCCCAATCATCTATCATTGCAAATAGCTTGTCAGAAAAGTGTTCACCTGTATGAGATAGTGGAAAGGGGAAAAGTTAAACTCCCAATTAAGTACTTCACCATACTTCAACAATGAAAATCATAAGCTTTTTAATATAGTCTACAACAGCAACAAACCCATCAGTAAATTATCTCCAAGAGTTTTTATAAAAGAAAAAACAGAACACTAGCAACTGAGTAGTACTATATTCACCACTACTAGCTCTAGGTAAGGTACTGATCAGCCTTCATACAACACTAGCAACTGAGTAGTAATGCAAAATGCCAAATAGAACTGAATGAATCAGTATCGAGCTTTCTCAACAGAACCCGGGTTGTTATATTTATGAATTACTAAACTCTATGGGCCTTAAATTACCATATTATGAGCAGAACCAGACTTAAGTAAAATATCACATGCAAATAAAATAAAAGATCTCAAGACTCAAGTAAGTGCTTCACCTGTATGAGGTGGTGGAAGTTCACAAAAGTTCAGAAGATACTTCTTCAACTCCCAATTTTGATCAAGAAAGTGCACAGTTAAGCTTATGTACCCTGTAGTCGTAACAGAAGTCCACATGTCTGATGTTATACATATCCTACCTGTAAGGATAAGTCATACACATCAGCACATCTTATCATAATCAATTACTCATATATAAAAGTATAAAACAAAACATATGGTGTGGGTCAGTAGGATTTGAAATTCTAAACTGAATCGTACCTGGAGCAAGTTTCAATCTGTTTCGAATACCTTCTTTTCGGGCTTTATGATTTTTGACAACATCGGCTTTCCCAGTATTCCTTGATATTTGTTTAGCATCCTCATTCAAATAAGCACATATGTCCCTAAATTCTTTCCACGGAAGACAGCTGGCCATTCTTTGCAGCTAACATCATCTGCCCTATGTCCTGAGAGTCACGCTTAAGGCACTTATGCCTTTTCATAGATGAGGTTCCACCTCTCTGGCTATCATATTTATATCCAGTTTTACAAGCCTTACACACTCCCTTCTTTGTTCCATCTTAACATTTAACGAGATCAAAATATTCCCAAACATCAGATCTAAGTTTATGTTCTTTTTCACCTGAAACTGGTGCAGCTGCACAACCAACAGTTGCAGAGTCATTCACAGAATCTAGCATCTCAACATCATCATCCGCACCATCATTACTCATAACATCGTTATAATGTTCTTGTACACTTGACATCCTATAACTTGGATGGAGCCACAAAGAATAGGTCAAATACTCAAAAATTAGTCATTACTTACTTGCATTGCATCCCATTCAATTGACAGTCACAGACTCACAATACCATTATCAGTTTATCACAATTCACACACAAATGGAGAGCACAAGAAGATGATATCCAGTTATCCACCATACACATTATTATCTTGAATACATGAAACTAGCCTGAAGTGTGTAGTACATCAACATTTTATGCTCCATTGTTGAATTTAACAAACACAATTTAAGCCTTAACAACCAGAACCCAGTCATGGATAGTTGGATACTCAACAAAGAAACAACAAGCAAGGAATTTCACAAAATAAACCCCCACTTTGTTCTTTCAAGGTAACACTAGTCACTAGGTCTTGCCAAACAAAGCATACAATGATTGGAGATGAATGAAAATGTAAAGAACCAATTGTATCCATGCCCTAATTAAAATAAAATAAGCATAATCACATAAATAAGCAAATCCCTAATTAAAACCACATAGTTTGAGCTAATAAAAACATCCATCCAAATCAAAACTATATATTCCTTCCAAAAGCAACATAAACTTCATATATGAATGGAAAGATAATTACACCATTAGGACAAAATCAACAATATCATTCTACTTTTCCCTTCTAGGGTTTTATCCAATAACTCCACTAAAAGCCTTAAACCCTTAATTCACCATAAACCCTCAATCCCATCTTAACAATCCATAATAAAATTCAAACCAACCAACAACAAAAAAAAAAACTAAATCAATTCGTTCCAACTGATAAAATCAACATTTCATCAAACAATTTGTATTCATGTTCAGAGAACCATGGTAATATTGTATAATAGAAACCCAAAATCAAACCCTAGACTAGAATAAGAAACTAAAACAGAAATTCAACGTGATAGATAGAGAGAAAAGAGCTTACAGACTTACAGTTACAGATATATCAATTTCTTTTAAATCTTTCATAATAAGATTTCCCTCCGGAGTATGAAAATGAAGAGAACTCGGTGACGGTGAGTGAGGAGTGAGGACTGAGGACTGAGAGGGAGGTGCAGCCGCAGCCGCAGAAGAAGACGGTGGAGAAGAAATGTAAATATCTGTCTGCTAGGGTTAGAGCTGGAGTATTTATATCTTTAACGTAGGGATAGGATTAAGTATGTAACATAATCCAACGGTGAAAATTAAATGTAATTTATTAATAATTATTATACACGGGTTTACGGGTTTACCTGCGGGTTTACAGGCCGGGCACGGGTTAACCCGTTTACTTACAAGCCACCATTTCTCTAACCCGAACCTGGCTTGTTTATAACCCATCCAAGCCGGGTTCGGGTTTTCACGGGCCGGGCACGGGTTTATCTGCGGGTTTGAGCTGGTTTGCCAGCTCTATTGAAAATACATAAGATTCCACATAAGATTTTTCATTATATGAACCATGACTATTCTGTTCTTGAAAAATATGGGATCTTAAATATATTTTGGATTTGCTACCGAAATATATATATGTACATTTTCAGATCAAAGACTGTCAATGTATCGTTGATTAGGTTGTGATTTTGGAAACTTTGTGACTCTAGAAAGAACGATTTTTCAGTTAATAATTCTATTAACAGTGGACTGCTTCATACACCTCATAAATTGCTTTAATGAAGCAAGTGATCTTTTAAAGTATTACTGGATTTATGATTCTAAAGATATTTTTAACAAATATCTTGTTGAAAAGATGAGGGTACCCAAATATACCTCAATCTAAAACTTTTCCACCTATAAGTCCTTTCTCCGAAAGTGATTGTCTATGGACTGAGTCGAGACAATACAACTAATCGGTTCACACTTCGTGTGATCGTCTATGGATACGAGATCGAGACAATACGACAACAAGATAACTTGTGTGATTGACTATGGATACAAGATCGAGACAATACAACAACGAAGTATGATTACTTGATAATATGTTCGGACTTAACCAAACACTATAGGATTGCTATCATGTAATTAGGAATTAACGTTTATGTATTTTACTTCTAATTATAATAAAACAATTATAATTGCGGAAATAGAAAAGTAAAAGACACAGCAAGATTTTGTTAACGAGGAAACCGCAAATGCAGAAAAACCCCAGGACCTTGTCCAGAATTGAATACTCTCAGAATTAAGCCGCTATACAAAATCTAAACCAACTTTGTATAGTTGAGACCAAGCAACTAAACCTATAGTTCACCTAGTTCCCTCAGTATCCCTGCGCCTCCAACTTGTAATAAGTCACGCACTTGGAACAATTCCTTTGGTTCGTATTCCAAATAGTAAAGGAACAACAAATCTGTTCAGTAACAACTCTTTTCAAACAACGTGATATGAGTTTGACAAAAGGCTCTTCCGTTTATCCCAATAAACTCCTTTGTCGGGTTCTTAGATCTATCTATTCAACAACTACCAAAGTAATTGTTTAGACTATGCAATCAATACTATTAATCACAAAGAAATGTATTGATGCCGATCTACTTAATTAATCAATCCAATCTATCACAAAGATAAACCGATTATAGTTGGATCCCCAGCCGATCAAGTTTTGTGCACACCAAAGATTATGAACTCAAATAAGAAATCTTCTTTGTCTTCAAATCTTCTTAGATCTTCAATAAACACCTGCACACAAACAACTTGAATCTCTTGTGATCAATCACACACAGAACGGAGTCTGTTAACAATGGATTATCAAAAAACGTATTTAGATCTACAAACAGTTCTAAAGATCCCCGTCGACACTTCGATCTAGTTTGAGTGAATCTTATATCAGAAGAGAAAATTCTCAAGCATAAACAAACTAGGTGCAATCAAAGTTCAACAAGCATTAGTCAATCAAATCAATCGAAAACTAATAATAAACTACAATTATCTAGTTTCCCACCAATGGTACTCGTAGAGCTTCTCAATCCCAAAGAAGTCTTTAAAACGAGCGGTCGTAAGAGATTTCGCCTAATTAAGGTACTTTCCTCTCCGACTAGACGGCTCCACCAGTAACAACACAGCTAGGTAGTTTTGCTCTGAGGATTAGTTTTCTCGTAATGCAAACTTCAGTATTTATAGACCAAGGAAGTTTGGACACCAAGGAATTTCCAAAACCCAATATTCTCAAAGATATGCAATAAAGTCCAAATACGGTTTTCATAATTCCTGGAAATGCTCTGTCCAAATATTGACCGAAATCTCAGTAGAAAATCTCCAATTAGTAAATGCACATTACCAATTTTTATTTTCTAAAGATATGCATTTAATTGCTGGAAATTAAAAGCATATAAAACTAAAAGCCTTAATTAAAAGATTCTCAATTTATTTCGATCTGGGATTCTCCTTTAGTTATTAAGGAATATCTTTGAACAATAAAAGATAATAATTATTGCACATGTTCAAAGTATGTCGACATCTTTACTTTGTAAATCCTTTTTCATGTTTAAAGTCAAATATTACTAACCTCAAGAGGAAGGATGATGTCGTCGTTGTAGTTCTTTACTTCTTCACATTCTTCACGTAATACTTGTAAGTCTCATATCCTAGTAACTTTCTAGCTAACCTATACGAAGTTGACTCTAGTAAATAATCAAGCGACTCTTTAAATGAGTTTTGATTCACTAAAATATGACAACCAAACTTGACATACCAACGCTTGGTGGGTTCAACCGAGCAATGCTCTAACAATCTCCCCCTTTGTCAATTTTAGTGACAAAACTCTTACATCATATGGATAAACAAATTACAAGAATTCATTACACATACGCTTGATTCCAAGTTTCAACAGCACAATAACCTATATACATTCAATCCATAAATGCCGTTGTTGACATTATAATAACAAAGCTAATACTCCCCCTAAAGGTAAGATAGGTAGATTTTCAATCCGCAAATCTTTGTTATTCCCTTTGTAGTTAAGATAACCACAAGTATCAATATGATATGTTACTCCCCCTTAGTCTATGCTTTACTCTTTCGTTAGATATAACGTTTAAGCACCATTGTCCTTTCCTTAGTGATACCAAATCACTTGTTTACTTCATATATTTCTCCCCCTTTTTGTCACAAATTAACAAAGGTACGAGCAAATAAAAGACAAACCTAAAGGATCTTACAAATCTATTAAAAAAAAGACTTGCATAACCTATAAGAGTTAAGCACGAGGGTTCCACACACCATTTTAGATAACCAATATCAAAACCGAAACTACAAAGTAATTTTGTTTTGATATGTTACCAAGGAAACAATTGCCCGAAGCAATTTTCCCTAATAGTTTAGCAAATCAAAAATTGACTAAACACCTTAGTTCTTTTGCTAAACCGATTGTACAAATACAATCGCTTGTTCGATAAGACCAAAATAAAGATCAGAATTAACTCTATTTTTTATCATCAAGTTCTAATTATTCAAATAATAACTTAGACCTTTCACTTTTAAACAAG